>CAUYLG010046783.1:0-44111 GCA_963573385.1 Cacajao melanocephalus | reverse complement strand
CCCCACCCAGGTGTTCTGTTGGCCACTGCTCAGGCTGAACTGAAGCCTGGTGCGCCCAGCTGGGGTTCCTTCCCCCGGGTTTGCAGATGAGAAAGGATGCTGAGCAGGACAGGGAGCAGAAGAGAGGGGAGGCAGGCGAGGCGGGGACAGGTCTGTAGGGGACTACTGTGCCTACAGCAGGTATGTGCTGGGCAACAGTAAGCCAGCTGGGTGCAGACATCCAGCTCTGCCATCCCTCAGCTCCCCACCCCAGCCTTCCCTGGGCTTCTCCCATAGCTCTCTTCCCCTGCTCCCTGCCCCACAAGAACCCAGACCTCTTTGAAGCACAGACCTGTGTTTCCAGCGGCCTGGTAGACATTCCTCTAAATGTCCCAAAGTCATGTGGGAATATGAGAGTCCAACCTGAACGTATCACCTCCCTCTATGGGCTGCCTCCTGGTTGGGGGCGGCCTTTTCCCCAAGTCACTAGCTGGGGCCCAGAACCTGCCCACCCCTCCCTTTCCCACACCCTCCCTCCCATCTGCTGCAGGAGCTCACCTGCAGACCTGGGAGGTTGAGGCTGCAGTGAGTCAAGACGGCACCACTGTACTTCATTCTAACCCTATCCCTCTTCACTCTAACCCTAGGGCGACAGAGCAAGTCCTTATCTCCAAAAAAAAAAAAAAAACCAAAAAGCCGAGTGTGGTTGGTGGCTCATGCCTATAATCCCAGCATTTTGAGAGGCCAAGGTGGGTGGATCACCTGAGGTCAGGAGTTCAAGACCAGCCTGGCCAACATGGTGAAACCTGTCTCTACTAAAAATACAAAAATTAGCCAGGTGTGGTATCAGGTGCCTGTAATTTCAGCTACTCGGGAGGCTGAGGCAGGAGAATCGCTTGAACCTGGGAGGTGGAGGTTGCGGCCTAGAACCAGCCTAGAACCAATCATTAAAACAGTGTTTGAACTGGTCCACAGCTCTAATTTTTCATGAGCTATGATTTCTGAGGCCAATAGAAACTTCATTCTATGATCCCCATCTCCGACAGGTGGGCATTAACTACCAGCCCCCCACAGTGGTCGCTGGGAGAGATCTGGCCAACATGCAGCGGGCCATCACGGAGGCCTGGACCTGCCTGGACCGTAAGTTCGGCCACGCGCACCTTTGTGGACTGGTACGTTGGGGAGGGCATGGCAGAAGGCAGAAGGGGAGTTCTTTGAGGCCGGCGAGGATCTGGCAGCTCTGGATAAGGATTATGAAGAGGTGGCCGTGGAATCCGTAAAAGCTGAGGCTGAAAAAGGCAAACAGTGAGGGGAGGGTGCAGCAGGCAACCATCCCTTTGTATTCCCCACCATAACCTTAGGAAAGCTAATTACCTATTAAAATTTCTGTATTGAGATACTGTTTTTCTCCTGTGTTGTACTTTTACAGATTCCTCCTCCAGATAACCTTCCTTTTCCAAGTGCATTTCTATGGGAAAAATTAAAGATCTGTTTTCTTGCAGAAATTATTAAGCATGTCGGTATGTTTAGTAATTGCTTTACTCCCCTAATGGAGGTTTCAAACCACTTGACTGAGGGAATTTGGAAAAAATGCTTAATTTTACCTGTTTTTCTTTTGAGATGGAGTCTCACTCTGTCGCCCAGGCTAGAGTGCAGTGACGTGATCTAGGCTCACTGCACCCTCCGCCTCCCGGGTTCAAGCGATTCTCTTGCCTCAGCCTCCGGAGTGGCTGGAACTACAGGCGCGTGCCACCACACCCGATTATTACTATTATTATTATTGTATTTTTAGCAGAGACGGGGTTTCACCATGGTGGCCAGGATGGTCTCAATCTCCTGACCTCGTGATGCGCCCGCCTCCGCCTCCCAAAATGCTGGGATTAACAGGCGTGGGGCACAGTGCCTGGCCTATTATTTTACATTTAAACCTTCTGAAGTCCTTAAATGGAGTGGCTATTTTCACTGAGTCTTAGGGGAAGAGGTGAGGGCTCAGATGAGGCAGCCCGCCGGGTCATGTGTCCAAGGACTCCGCAGGCTGAGCACCTTAGTTCCCGACGCTGCCTTTCCACCCGCATCCTCAGCTTCTTCCCGACTCCGTCACGCCCCGAAGGTGGCTACAATGAAACCTCCGGCCCAGCGCAAGTCCCCAGTGTAGTCAGGGGCATTCCTTGCCCTCTCTCAAGTCCCCCGCTCTCGGCCGTGAGTGCAGGCTCTGGTTTCTGTCAGGTTCTCTTGGGCAAGCGTCCCAGGCCCCGTTTTCTTTCTTCAGTCAAGTCTTTCCGAGGCGAGCTGTCGCCCCCGCGGCATTCGAGGCTTCCAGGGCACTGCCGCCTTCCGCTCCCGGGCCGACCCGTACACTGGGGCCGCTCCATCGTGCCGGGGTGTTTACAAAGAAGAGTGAGCCCTGAACCGATGAAAGACAAGCCCACGTGTGTGATGGCACTGGGAGTCTGGGAACTGAGAAGACGCATGCGCGACTGGAACTCGGACGCTCGCACCGCTTCCGAACTCAACTCACTAGGACTTCGCCCCGCCCCGCCCCGCCCTACGGGCGGAGCACCCCCGACTTTCCAGTCTCTATGGTACCAACTTCCGGCTCGCGCCACCCCTCGCGAGACTTCGGCGGCGCAGCAATGGCCAGATCGTGAGTGCCGCTGACGGGAGTCTAGAGAACCGGCTGGGACGGGGTGGGGCCAGGACAGGCCGGGAGCCGGGGGAGACTCGACGGGCCAGAACCCCCCTGGGGAGGAGCGGCGGCTGAAGGCGCGAGGCTCCTCTGGATCCCCAGACAGCCGCTCGCTCCTTAACTCCCGCCTCTTCCCTAGATGCCGCGTCACTGCTCCGCCGCCGGCTGCTGCACACGGGACACGCGCGAGACGCGCAGCCGCGGCATCTCCTTCCACAGGTCGGCGCGCGTGCGCGGGCTGACGTGCGCATGCGCTGGTTGTGGCTCGCCTCGTTGGGCCGCAGCTGCGTAGACGCTTCGCGCCTTTCTCGGGTCCTGAGGAACCTTGAACCTGTGGGTGGGAAGGAAAGCGGGATGGTCCCGTCGGGACCCAGTGCTGTCGGGAAGGGGAGAACGGGAAGTCTGGCCTTGGACCCGCCCCACTCTGAGTCTTACCTGCCAGATGACGCTGAGCAAACTGCTCTTCTTCTCTAGGCCTCCGTTGCCTCGTCTGTGCCCGGGCGGGTGGTGCTTCCCCGGCGGGGTCGCAGGGAGGTCTCGTGGCGGCGCGTGTTGGGCGCTTGGGCAGCATGAGCCCAGGGCTGCCGACGGTCTACGGCTCACGGGTTTGTGGCTCCACAGACTTCCCAAGAAGGACAACCCGAGGCGAGGCTTGTGGCTGGCCAACTGCCAGCGGCTGGACCCCAGCGGCCAGGGCCTGTGGGACCCGGCGTCCGAGTACATCTACTTCTGCTCCAAACACTTTGAGGAGAACTGCTTTGAGCTGGTGGGAATCAGGTGGGCCTCCCTGCCAGCCGGCGTTGGGGTAGGATGTGGGGCTTCAGGCGGATTGGGACAGACGCAGGTCCTGGAAGTCCCTGGAGCCGCCTGCCAGGCAGGCCGACCTGCTTCCCAGCTCGGTACCGTGAGACCCACCCCCAGGATCACTGCCAGTGACACGAGGGGAACACATGCGCCTTTCCGGAGAGCGTTCTTCAGAGCCCCAGCCCTGCCCGCGAGTCCGCAAATCAAAGAATTCTTTTTGGCAGGTCAGCCCAGCTCTGCTTGGGCAGGCTTTCCACGCACCTCGGCTTCGAGGAGTCCTGCAGGGAAGCGACTGGTGTGGCTCTCACTCGGCGTCCCCGAGACTTACTGTCGGCACCGTGCTTTCCAGCCTCCCACGGCGCTAGCGCTGGGGAAGCTGTTCCGGGGTGCTGGGGGCAGATTGGCGTGGGGAGGCCGCGCCTGCTCTCCAGCTCATCTGGGCTGCTTTTCCCCACAGCGGGTATCACAGGCTAAAGGAGGGAGCAGTCCCCACCATATTTGAGTCTTTCTCCAAGTTGCGCCGGACAACCAAGACCAAAGGGCACAGTTATCCATCTGGCCCCCCTGAAGTCAGCCGGCTCAGGCGATGCAGGAAGCGGTATGTGGTACTGGCGGGGGAAGCCCCACTCCCACCCCTAGGCCAAGGGCCTGGGCTCTGGGTCATCTGCCAGCAGTCTAGCCAGACAGGGTTCTTGCTGCACAGAACCTGTGGCTTGGGTTTGGGTGTTGGGGGGTTAGGTGGGTCGGTGGAGTGGAGTCTGGCAGGCCCTCAGCCTAGCCCATCAGTCTCTCTGTTCCCCCTACCAGCTGCTCCGAGGGCCGAGGGCCCACAACTCCGTTTTCTCCACCTCCACCTGCTGATGTCACCTGCTTTCCTGTAGAAGAGGCCTCAGCTCCTGCCACTTTGCCAGCCTCCCCAGCTGGAAGGCTGGAGCCTGGCCTTAGCAGCCCCTTTTCAGACCTTCTGGGCCCCCTGGGTGCCCAGGCAGATGAAGCAGGCTGCAGTGCCCAGCCTTCACCAGAGCCACAGCCCTCCCCTCTCGAGCCACGGCCAGTCTCCCCCTCAGCCTACATGCTGCGCCTGCCGCCACCCGCCGGAGCCTACATCCAGAATGAACACAGCTACCAGGTGGGCAGCGCCTTGCTCTGGAAGCGGCGAGCTGAGGCAGCCCTCGATGCCCTCGACAAGGCCCAACGCCAGCTGCAGGCCTGCAAGCGGCGGGAGCAGCGGCTGCGGCTGAGACTGACCAAGCTGCAGCAGGAGCGGGCACGGGAGAAGCGGGCACAGGCAGATGCCCGCCAGACTCTGAAGGAGCATGTGCAGGACTTTGCCATGCAGCTGAGCAACAGCATGGCCTGAGGGAGGGGCCGCTGGACTGCCCGAGGGGCTGACCAGCAAGGCTGCAGCCTCTTCCTCCCTCAGAATCCACCATACCCACTAGGTGCCATAATAAAGTGGATTCTAGAAGGAGGCCCTGCTGTCTGGCTCAGCTGGGGGCTGGAGCCCCTCTGGGTACTAAGCTTGCTGCCCCTAGACAGTGGCTGCAGCTCCCAGAGGGCTCAGTCCAAGCTCTTTGCCAGGGAGAGCAGAGAGCCTGGCTTTCACCCCTCAGAGCTACTGGTAGACCGGTAGCAGCCAGCCAGTGCAGCTCCATGTACCACAGGGTTTTCTGAAGTGGCAGGATTTTGTGAGTAGGGGCCAGGAAGGCAGTTCAAGGCACCCTTTCCACGGGATCTGAAACAGCCCCAACTGAAGCCAGCCAGCCCCTTTGAGAACACTCCTAAAACCCAGTCCGGATTCAGTTCTCAAACAGGGGCATGACAGGCTTCTGTCCACACGCCTCATCTGCCTGGTGGGTAAGCAGGGCAACCCCCTCCCTGCTCCGTTCACTGCTGTCTCTATTTGAAAAATGGACAATGACAATGATCAGCCTCCTGGGGCATGCCAGCAGGTAGTGAAGCCCCAACAAGTGACATTTCTAGTCCGTGGAAGTCCGGGAAGAGGTGGCTAGAACTTGTAGACAAGCGCTCGGGTCCTGGCCGCAGCATCCTTTTCCTTCAACTCCCAGAAACCTGGAAGGCCTTGCCACAGCTGAGATTCTCAGAACAGCTCCATGTGTGGGATGAGTCTCACTGCGAGTTTCACCTCTCCCTGCCAAGGGGCACAACTGAATTCATTTTAGTCCCAGAAACTGCCACACAAATTTTGTAAAATCTGCTTTTTAGGACCCTTGGCATTTAATTTCATTTATTCACATCATGCCTAGAAAAGACAATTGAGGGTTCAGTGACAGGGATCAGCACAGAGTAGGGTTTGCAGACTAGTTCAAGGAGGCTTCTGGGCTGGCCCCTCCGGGAGAGGGGTTTGGAGGCTGCCCTGTGGGACTGGCAGGAGCCACATCTTGTGGAAACTAGGTAAGTGGTTCTGTGGCCCCACTGAGTGACTCACCTGGCCCACTTGGCTGGCTGCCCTGGCCTGCACCCCACTTCCACGTGTTGACATGCCCTCCCCAGCCGTATCCCTGAGCTTATGTCCTCACCACAGGGCCTTTCAGCTCAGCATCTGCCCCAGCTCCTGCTCTCCTCCCTCGTTTCCCAGCTCATCTTGCCACCAGGCTACTTCCTAGCCTGCCGGCTGCCTATGGATTTCTCCTGTTAGCTAAGCAACTTGCCACTCGGGGCCCCCCATCCACGTGCACACAGCCACAGGCAGACGAGGAAAATGAACTCTAAAGCCAGAAAAGAGCAGGTCACTTCCCCAAGGTGAGCTGTGGCTTCATGGCAGCCATGACAAAAAAAGGGGTCCTGGAATCCCGTTCCCAGTAAGCGAACACTGGTTCCCCAGCATCAGAGTGGACTCATGTGGCCCTCACTAGGGCAAGAGGGCAGCCCACCTTCCACAGCAGCCAAGAGCACAAGATGGCAGGATTCCCCCGGGAGGGGCCAGCCACAGCTCCTCTCCCCAGTGTGACAGGGTCAGCCCTGGGTCATCTCTAGCATGGCTAGAGACAGGTAAGACCAACTAACCTACGTCTGGGGGTCTGCCAAGCCATGGGCCACACAGCCAGCCCTCGGCTGCAGGAGGGCTGAGGGGCTGAGGCCAGCAATGGTGGCCAGGCCGGCAAGGTGTATATGGCAGGTAGCACTGCTGTGGCTTTAATGAAGGCTTATCTATGACAGAATACTCAGAGAGGGACACGGGGGACTTTGCTAGCTTCTTCCCAGCCCAGCCCTGAGCCCTGACATGCACACAGCTGGGCTGGGATCCTTCAGCCCCTGTGAAAATCGGGCACAGCCAACCTGGGAGCTGACCTCAGGGCCCTTCACTCCAAGATTCACCTCAAGCCATGTGAGACCCACATATCATGGTCCCCACCCACAAGTTGCGGTGGGAGGAGGAGCCCCTCACATGGATCTCGGTGCGAGTGGGCAGGGCAGGAGTAGCCCAGAGATTCCCCGGTGCAGTGGCAATACTGCCAAGCCTCCTTCCGCATGTTGGAGGGGCCTTGGTGACAGGCCCCAGTGCCTGGGTCCACAACACACCCAAGCTTCGGATGCCAGGCTGAGCTCCACGGGGTGGGAAGCCCATCTCTCTCCACTTCTGGCTGGTGTCACCATCACCCACACTACACCAGGAGAGAGTGCCAGCAGGGGAGGGGGTCTGCTTCATCATCCGCTCCCTGTGGGACCTGTGTCCTCAGTGAATTGAGGCATCTGGGGCCACACATCCCCTTAGCTCTTTGGAGGCTCTGGGCACCCTGACCCTTGGCCTGGCAGGTGAACCCACTCTGCCATAGGCACGTGTGTGGCTAGTACAGTCTTCTCAGTGGGCAGGGCAGGCAGGCATGGCAATTCTTCACACTGGGTAAGCGCCACAGGGTCTCAGATGTCGGCGCCCAGCTCCGCACACTGCTTGTCGGAGATATGGGAGGCCAGGGAGTCTATGATATCCAGCAGCAGCTGCTGGCTCAGCAACCGCAGCGTGGGCAGCTTGGAGACCTGCAAGGCAACCAGGCCAGAAGGAGATGGTACCAGATCCACATAAGGGCCAGGGTGGGCAGCAGAGCCCTCTATGGCCCACCCTGCTCAGGGCTCAGGCCGGTCCCCAGGACGGGGCTAAGTGCGGCCATTGTGAGCTACTCGTTTCGCTCACTCCCAGGTCCCACAACTGCAGTAGACTACAGAGCCTGGGCACCCCTCCCTGCCTGGGCATGGTCACTGCCACAGGGAAGCAAGTCATGATAGGGGAGGCCAGAGTCCTGACCTTGGTGAACTGGTGCACGATGATGTGCAGGCAGTGCCGCTTCATGTCCAGCGCCTGGGTTTTGTCAGCTGCCTCCAGGATCTGCAACGGCAGGGACCTTGAAGCACTGCCCCTTTCACCCCCGCTCAGTAGGAGCTGCAGCCATGGGCACGGGGCTGGGGGGCTACCTGCAGCACGTTCTGCACTGTCACGTTCATCTCTAGGTTTTGCTTGCAGTACGCTTGCAGCCGGTTGTTGTAGAAGCCGTAATAGTAGGGGGCCGCAAACAGGTAGCTGGGGCCTGGTTAAGGAGCTGACCAATGGAAGCTGGTCCACCCACACCCTCCCAGGGAAGGACAGGGAGGAGCGCCCCTGGAGTCCCAAGCCCACCAGAGACCAGGCTCCAATCCAGCCCAGACGCCAGTGGGCTCTCTAAATGGATTCTGAACTACCTAGGGGGTCAAAGGCCCCATTCAAGATCCAAAGAAAACCATAAATCCCCTCCCCAGAAAAATACTGTCTGCACATCTGCAGCGCTGTTCCATGGCCTTGCAGGCCTAACGGGCATCCTGAGCCCCCATGTTCAGACCCCTACTGAAGTGATGTAAGAAGAGTAGCACCACATCTGTGCTCAACTGTCACACAAAGCAATGACCCACCCCATCTTCTGGGCAATTGTGAGGGTCAGGAACCCAGTGGTTCCTCCTGGCTGCAAACCCCTCCCTGCCAGCTCCACCTGCTTCAGAGAGCACCAGGCCCAGCCTCAGGCACCAGCAAATCCTCTGGAGGGAGGTGCTGGGCCCAGATCACCCAGACCAGGCAGGACAGCGGACTTCAAAGCTGCCCAAGGCAGATGCTGGGACCCGTCAGTGGGGACCTGGGAGTTCCCTGGGGCATGAGGATGCAGCGAGTCCTCAGGTGGCATGTTGACCTCACCGTAGTAGATGTAGCGCAGCATGGACTCGAAGGCCTGCCTGCTGGGCACCATCTCCCCGATGGAGATGTTCACCTGCCCATCCTCGGGCATGAAGGACCGGAACATGGCTTCAAAGTAGCTGCAGACAGCGAGTGGAAGACGCCTGGCTCTCAGCAGAATGAAGACAGCATTCAGACCCACCCCTCCTATGCAGCCCTACCCACCTGGAGCGGGCGGCCAGGATGGCCTTGTGGGCCGGCCGCGGGTGCCCATCCAACAGCAATGTGATGTCACAGAACTCTGCGCCTGCCCCCTCTAGGTACGCCTTCATGTCCTGGATGAGAGACGTGCCTGGGGGTGGGAGGGACCCTGAGCAGGTACAGCCTAGGATTCCGGCCTTGAGACCCCACGGCACTACCATCCCACACATCTGCCCACGTTGCTTCCCTAAACAAAACTTCACCCAGGCAGGAGGCTTCACTCTGGCCCTGAGGCACCATCAGCCACATTCTGTCCTCCCTCTGCACCCTGGCTGACTCAAGCACTGCACCCCACACACAGTCCACCCCGCAGCGTCTCATCTTCCACCCAGCCTGCTGTGCCGCCTTGCTGCCCTCATGATCAAGCCCCCCCAGGCCCACCGCATGGCCTCTGGTGTCTGCAGATGTCACCAAGAGCCAGCAACTGGGATCAGCACAGGCCCCAGGGTGAGCTGGGGGAATGAAGGGGCTTGTGACATTACAAGCAGAGAGAAGTCCAGAGATTGATCACTATGACTCTGGGCCATCAGACCTGACATCTCAGCCCGAAAGAGGTATACCATGTCCACCCCCAGAAATCAGCTCAGGAAATTCCAGCTCACCAGGACACAGCCCACTGTGGCAAACCCCATGGGTCAGGGGCTTCTGCCTCTATCTGTTTCTGCCCTATACCCAGGAGAGCACTCGGGGGTCCCATGGCACCCACCCCAAGGGCCTGGCAGGTGCTATCCATGGCTCCCAAGTCTCCTGACACAGATGAACACCATCGCTCCCAGCCCCCAGGGAAGGGGAATGGGGCTTCCTACCAATGTCCACTGGCTGGTCCGAGGGAGTGCGAGGGGGCGGCTGCTGCTTCCGCCGCACAATCTCCACGATCAGTGGGGAGGAGAGGCGCTCGAACTCCTTCATCATGATCACCTGGTTGAAGTGGGACTCCTTCACCACGAAGTTCAGACAGTGCTCCTGGGGCAGACAGGCACAGGCAGGCAGGTGGGGTCAAGCCAGGGCTTCAGGCAGGGCGAGGGACTCACAGTGGTGGACAGAGAGGGGGCCTAGACCTGAGCACACCCCACCCAACCCTGGTCGCGCTGACCCCACCCCACACCTTGAGCTGGCTCAGCTGCAGCCTGGCGGCACTCTCGCACACAACCAGCACGTTCTGCAGGTCCACGGAGGCCTCGATGTACTGGCGGCACAGCTGCTCCAGGCGGCACAACTGGAAGCTCAGTGCCAATTTGTACACATCCATGATGAGCAGCACATCCTCCACGTGGCCTGCGCCCCAGAGCCCCCGAGTCTCAGGGAGCCAGGGAGGAGGGAGTGGGGCACAGGGCCCAGGGCTCCCCCCATGGAAGAGTGTGAGTTGGGGCCACCAGGTGGGAACAGGGTCTCAGGGGCCTCAGATGGCATCCAGCTGCAGTGATCATGAGTGACGAGGGTGACCGCAGCCTCCGAGCCTTGGGGGCCCCATCAGTAAGGCAGGGTTGGCAGTACCCACCTCCTGGCTTTGCTGCCCGCACCCCAACCCACACCAGTCCTGCTCCACCCCCACCCCGACGGACCTTTCCGTGGGTATTTGATCTTGTCGGTGTAGAGGAACTGCATGAGCACCTCGAAGGGCCGGGCCTCGGCCTCCCGGATGGCCACGTGCAGCAGGGGTGGCCGGGCCCCACCCGCAGCCATGCTGGGGGCCTCCCTGGGAACTGGGGCGGCCTCCTGCTCCAGCTTCTGTGGGGAGAAGGGAGCTCAAGGGCACCCCGGTGGACAACAGGCACCCCGGTGGACAACAGGCATGGCTGTCAGGTCAGGACATGGCAGGTGAGCACCTCACCTGGGCCAGCCGCTCCCGCGCCTGTGTGATCTTCCTGCGAAGCCAGCGGCTCCGCGCTGTTACAATGGCTACATGGCCCTGCACACACTCCTCCTTCTGCACAAAGAATGATGCATGGGCAGAGGGCAGGGGACACTCGCCCCAGAGAACAGAGACCCAGCCGACCAGGGTCGGCACCACTGGGCCAGCAGCTGTTCTTCTGAGGGCCGAAGTTCCCACTGCCAGGGCACAGCAGGCAGAGCAGGGCACAAGGACAGGCACCCACCTCACCCAGCACGAACTCCACGTCACAGAACTGACGGCTCTCCCACAGCCGCCCGTAGTCCTCGTGCAGCGTGCATTTAGGATAACAGGAGAACTGCAGGAGGGGCCCAGGGAGGCCAGATGTTGAGGACGGCAGGGTGGCCTCAGTATAGCCAAGTAGGCTGACCCTGAGGTCCCTACCTGGCCCATGCTGACCCTCAGGGCCCAGGACGCAGGTGTACCTGGCTGAGGAGAGGAAGCAGCCGCCACCCCACCCTGAAGCAATGGCCAGGGTTCAGCCTGGGCACCTGCAACTGTCCATGGCCCCATGGCAGGTAAGGAATCCCTACCAGTCCCGCCTTCGGTTGGGCCCCAGTAGAGTTCTGCTGCCTCCACTCTGCCTGGACCCGCGTCTGCACACTGGCCCCCACCAGCACACCCCAATCTCCTCCAGGAAGCTGGCCCTGACCTCACCGTGGCTGTGAGTCCCTGCCCTGACCACTTGCTCCTCCAGGCCTGGGAAGGGCTGTCAGCACGAGCCACTGTCAGCCCTGGGCCAGGCTGTGATGCCTGTGAGGCTCCAGTGCTGAGCGCAGCTTGGCCCGGCTCCCTCCACTGCCTCTGCCATGAGCCCCAGCACCACCCACCTGCCCCACTCTGCACAGAGGCTACCCACTCTAGTGCCACCTCAGCCTGCCCTCGGCCCGGAGGGCTCCTCCCAAGGCTTCCATCCTGCCAGGTATGGCTCTGGCAACAGCCTGGATAAACCCTCTCCACCCACTTGGCCTATTTCCCATCATGGGGACCTGTCCACCCAGCTGGCCCTACAGGCCCATGGGCCCCACACCTGGAACCTGTACATCTCCCCGCTGCGGATATTGTTGTCCACTGTGCCCCCGAAGATGTACATGGCATCTGAGATGACAGCGGCCGCATGGAAGAGCCTCCCGCTGGGTAGCTGGGGGACAACAAGGCAAGGTGGGATGGGGGCGGAGCCTCCACAGTGGAATTGGTGCAGCCAGGCAAGGGCAAGGATGTGGTACTTCATGGCCATGAAGGGCCAGGGGCAGGATTCCCAAGGGAGGAGGGCCCTGGGTACAGCTACAGACACAGGCGGGAGCTGGTGCCCATGGGGGCGAGTGGGGCATGAAGGGCCATGGAGACCCTCAGAGTAGGCAGGGCACTCGGGCCAGTGTGTGACACCGACCCCAGAAAGCTGCAACCTGGCCAGCTGGGCGGGGGCTCCCAGCCCTGCACCTCCTTTGTGGCGTGACCCCAAGCAAGTATTACTCTGGGCCTCAGTCTCCCCATGTGTGAGAGGGGCTGATCACAGGACTGCTTCAGGGGGTGATGAAGTCTTAATGAAGGTCCTGGCCTGTACCTCCGAGGCGGGCTGGGTGGGCTGCTTGGCTGAGGTGGTGCCAAAGTCCAGGCCGAACACGTCTCGGGATTTCTTGAAGGCACCCCGCTCCTCAGAGGTCAGGGTGGGCACCTCTTCAGAAGCACAGGCTCGCTCGGGCACTTCAGCCCCACCAACCTGAAGAAGAGAGACACTCAGGCGTGAGACTAGTCGGCAGACTGGGCGCGGCGGCTCACGCCTGTAATCCAAGCACTTTGGAGGCCAAGGTGGGCAGATCACCTGAGGTCAGGAGTTCAAGACCAGCCTGACCAATATGGTGAAACCCTGTCTTTGAAAAAAAAAAAGAGACTAGTCGGCAAGAGCCAGGTAGGTGCCCAGAGACCCCCACCATCCTGGCCTCGATGGTGTGCTGCAGACCCTTCCTGGCCAGGGTGGGCTTCCCGGGAAAGGTCTGCAGCACAGCAGCCCCTTGCAGCCATGGCGGGGTGTGGAGCTTTAACCCCCTGCAGACTGTGGGGTGAAGCTGGGGCTGGAGGCTGGGGCAGGTGTCCAGGGCTGAGACCCAGGTATCCTGGCCTGGCTCCTGGTAGCTGTCTGGATCCCCAGGGGGCCCCAAGGCTGTGAGGAGCTGGGGAGAGGGTGGGAGCAGGGTAAGAGCCACTGGTGTCCAGCCAGTGGTCAGGACCCCCTTGGGAACCGTCACCTCGCTGTCAGAGCTGGGCTGGACAACCTCCCAGGTCTGGAAGTCCACATCATAGCAGTGCAGCTCGTTGGGCAGGGTGTTGTCGGCTGCACCCCCAAACACATAGAGGTGGCGGTCAAAGGCCACCATGGTATGTCCGTAGCGCCGCTGCGGGGGTGGTGGGGAGCCCCGGAGCAGGTGTTCAGTTGGGATGCGTGTCCACCTGGGGGTACACAACAGTGAACCAGTGCTGGGCCAGGGGCTCCTGCTCACCCTCTGGGTCTCCCCACCACCCTCACTGGGAGGTCCCCCTGCAGCCCCTACAGTGACTAGCCCGGGTCCAGAGGGAGGGCCTAGACACCTGAGCTGAGCACCCCTCAGCCCATCCAGCGCTGGCACCAGCCCTGCCTGGCTCCATGTGGCCCACCGTGGGGTCCTGCCAGAGTTCCCCCTCCCCCCGTGAGCAGGCAGCAGTGATGGGCAGGAGGGTGGCATCTGACCCGCCAGGCAGTCCTGCTCTCTGGGGAGTGAAGTTGTGCAGAGACCATCGCAGGTCACGGCCTTCACGCTGTCCGGTCAGGCCATCCCCACAGCTGAGTCCCCATCCTGGGAGCTGCCTGCACCCCATATCCTGATGCTGCTACAGCACCTTCTACCTTCCAGGCTTCCCAGCACCTCCCACAAGTCTTCTCTTTTGCTAAGTTAGCTGAAGACTTCAGAATAGATCCTGGCCTGGCAAGGCTATGCCATCTGGCTTCATGCTGAGCCCCAGGCCCCTGACAGGTTCCCTCATCCTGGGGTGCCCTGCCCTTCCTCCCCCACACCCCTGGCCTCCAGGGAAGCTCCCAAGTCCCTTCCCAAGCCCCCTGCGCCTGCAGCTCACACCCCTCGCGCCCTCTCTTCCAGCCCCATTGTAGGCATCAAGGGCTGGCCGGCAGCCAGGGGCAGCGCAGGCCACAGCTCTCAGGGCTTGCAGGCCCCTCTGGGCTTCTGTCATTACTTGAGATCTATGCGGGCCGCATTTGTTACTGGTGGCACTGACTAAGCCATTCACAGGGAAAGGGACATCCTTCACATTCAGGGGCCTCCTCACCAGGCTCTATCTTGCTAAGCTGTAGCCATATCCTGGGGGCCTGCCAGGGGCACCACACATCCCTGCTCTGGGCTGTAACCTCCTGTTGTTTGCAGAGCTCAAAAGGATGGTTACTGTGGCCACCAGGTACAGGGGACATCCTTCATATTCAGAAGGATTCAGGGGCACTGACCATCCTCCCCCAGCCCCACTGGCCAGAGGACTCACGTCTTGTCCTTGAATTCAAACTGAAAGAGGTTGTTGGTTATCTTGGCTCCACTTTGCCCGGAGAACACAAACATCTTGTCCCGGCACACGGCCACAGGGAAGTTGCAGCAAGATGGGGGGATCTCACCACTCTGGGCCACCTGCAGTGGGAGAGGACAGCTCAGCCCGGGCCTCACAGGGCCCGCTCACATTTCACCACACTCAAGGCTGCCGAGATGGCACTGCTTTTATTCTTGAAACTTCTGCAGATGAAAGTTCAGATTCATTTGTTTTGGAACAGCTCATAGCCCACCTCAGGGGGCCCAGTTGTGAACAGCTGAGGCTACAGTCATCAGGGGCTAAACTCATGTTTTTCATGCCCAGAAGACTGAGGAAAAAAAATTATGAATTAATAAATAAATTCCATGTTTCTAAAGGGGAAAGCAAGCCCAGGGGGAGCTCCAGGGAGCAGGATACTGGATAGCAGGCTGCCCTTGCTGCACTGAAATAAAGGGTGGATTAAAGCAAAATCACATCCCTCACACGTGGTGCTCTGCCCATCCAAAGCCTTGAGTCACTGTGCAGCTACAGTGAGGAACTGGTCATGAAGGCCTGCAGGTCGCCAGGAAGGAGAGTGAGGCTCAGGTCAAGGCTGGGCTTTGCAAGGGGAAGAAAGCAGCCTCGACCCCCAGCCTGGCTCCCGATGCCCCCGACCTCCCTCCACCTGCACCCTGGCTCCCCATGCCCCTCACCTCCTCCCAGCAGGTGAGCTCTCGGTCCTGGAGGCCAATTGTCCACATGTCATTCAACCTGCATTAGGACAGACCAGTGAGGACCCCTTGGGTCTAGCTGTCAGGGTGGGTCCGATCCTGGCTGGAAGGGATGACTACAGGGAAGAGCCCTATCCCCACACAGGATAGGCCACATGTGTGGCCATGAGGCATGAAATCCCGTATGGGGTGGCAAACACAGCCTCAAATCCCTGCCATGCCAGGCCCCTGCCCAGCCCAGACAGAGCAAGTACTCTCATGTCTGACATTGGGGCAGTGTGGCGGGGCCAGCTCCTCACTCCATGTCCCTCCTGGGTGGGAGAGGACACGGATATCACAGACACCACCACCCCTGCACTGCTGGAGTTTCTGTGATGCTGAAGCTTTGGGAAACAACCACATGCTACTTTTGTAATCAGAAAAAGAGAGCAAAGCCAACTTTCTAATATAAGGAGGAAAAGGCCTTCGGCCTGGGCAAGTACCAGGGCTGGGCCTGCGCCTGGGCACCGCCCACCCACCCACCGACTTAGCCCCGAAGGGCGATTCCTGGCTGAGGACCCTCATCCGGGAAACTCAGGTAGCCACAGGGATCCACCCAGTGGCCCTCACTTCCATTTGCCCATCCTCCTCTTCCCCCATCCCTGTCCCAAGAAATCCCCAGACAGAACGGCACTCAAAATCCACTAGGCAGAGCTCTCCCAGCCTGAGCCCTCAAATGCCAGGACGGCCTGCTCCGGGTCTCCGTGCAGTTGGAGGTGGGGTGCACAGGCCGGACCACCACCCACCTGGCGTTGCCATCATAGCCAGCAAAGATCCACAGCTTGTCACTATACACCGTGGCCCCATGGGCTGACCTAGCGACTGGCAACCTGGAGCACGAGGGAAGAGGGGAGGGAGTGAGGCTGCCCGGCGCAGACCTGAGCCTCCCAGCACGTGGCCAGTGCAGGGGCCACAGGATGGCCACATCTGCCCATCACTGGGGCTTCAGGGCCTCCACAAGGCACTAGGAATAAGCAACAGCAGCAGGCAGCTACAGAGGCACAGAACCTTCTCCTCGGTGCCACCAAAATATCAAAGGAGGTGCTTAAAAAGCAGGACCCCAGAAATGCTATCAGCAGTACATTGGGTTTGTTTTTGTTTTTTGTTGTTTTTTTTTTTGTGACAGGGTCTTGCTCTGTCTCCCAGGCTGGAGTGCAGTGGGCACTCATAGTTCACTGTAGCCTTGAAGTCCTGGGCTCAAGTGATCCTCCCACCTCGGCTTCCCAAAGTGCTAGAACTACAAACGTGCACCACCACGCCCAGCTCATTTGGGTCTCTTCTGAAAGGAGGGAATCTAAGGGCTGGGAGCAGGCCATGTACAGCTGCCCCCGGGGGATCCCACCAACCCCGAGCTCCCTGCTACTGCACGCCCTCAGGGTCCTCATCTGGGAGGCAACAGGGGGCAGATCCCAGGTCTGCTGCCACCCAGGACCCAGCCTGTCTCATACGTTTCTGCAGTTTCTCACCGTCCTTCAATTTTCCACTCCGTCCACTGGCCAGTTGCAAACTTGTATTCAAAGAGATCATTTTTATTCTTCAAGTTAGAATTAGAATAAATGTCCCCAGTGTAGCCCCCTGGGTAAAGAGAGTAAGGAACCATCAAACCCAAAGGCAGGATTTAAGGTTTCAAACCCTGGGAGGTGGAGCAGAATCTGGATCCACTGAAAATTCATAAGCCAGGACTCCCTCCACAAGCCCCAGAAGCACCTACTGCCCACCTGCCTCTGTGCTGGGCTCTGGGGACAGAGAGATGATCAGGACACTGTTTCCAGCCATAGCCCAGTCACACAGAAAGACACCCAACCCTGTGAGCTCGGGGCCGTTAGGGCAAGGGGCCCCAGATCCAGCACAGAATTCAGAAGACTGGCAGACAAAGCCAAGGGTGGACAGATCCCCTGCTATGCATAGCACGAGCACAAAAGGTCCAGGCTTGCAGAAGGGCAGGGTATCTGTGGGCCTCAGGGCGACACAGCCCCTGGGAGGCAAGAGGGTACTTACCAAAGACAAACATGCTGCTCCCGTAGACGACGGCCGAGTGGTGGTAACGGGGGGCCGGTGGGGTCCCAGTGGTAAAGGCCCTGAAGTGGGCACAGGATGGTGAGGGTCAGCAGGGGCCACCCATGAGGCATGAGGTCTACACCCCCTCAGGGGGGCCCTGCCACCCCTGTGCTGCCTTTCTTTTTTTCTTTTTGTTTTTTTGAGACAGAGTCTCACTCTCTTGTCCAGGCTGGAGTGCAGTCACGTGATCTCAGCTTGACCTCCGCCTCCCAAGTTCAATTGATTGTCCTGCCTCAGCCTCCTGAGTATCTGGGATTACAGGCACCCACCACCATGCCTGGCTACTTTTTTGTATTTCTGTAGAGGTGGGGTTTCACCATATTGGCCAGACTGGTGTTAAACTTCTGACCTCAGGTGATCCACCCACCTCAGCCTCCCAAAGTGCTGGGATCACAGGCGTGAGCCACCGCGCCTGACTACCTTTCATTTTTGTATTTTGAAGGTGATACCTGTCTCATTATAGAAACTTAAAAAAAAATCACCAATAAGGAAAAAACAAAACAGGCACTAAAACCCACGTAAATTCCCATTACAAGAAAACCTCTGGCAACACCTTGAGGTCTTCCGTGAACACCTCTCTGGCGCATATTTATGTTTCCATGGAATTTTTTTAAATGGAATCAAGTGGTAGATATTTTGTGACCTGCTTATTCAACTCACAGAACGTGACCAGGTCTTTACACTGCTCTAGGACCATCCACATTCCTGCTCTCAGCAGCAATGCAGCATCCTACAGCACGGGGTCCATCAATTTCATTTAATACCAATCTATCTGACCATCATCCATCTATCTACCTACCTACCTATCATCTCATTTATCATCTATCATCTAATCTATCGCCTATCTATATGATCTATCTACCTACCCATCATCTATCTACCTATCATCTATCAATCTATCAACTATCTATCTATCTATCATCTATCTATCTTTCTTTCACCCATCTATCTATCTTTGTTACCTGGGCTGGTCTTGAACTCCTGGCCTCAAGGGAGCTTCCCTCCTTAGCTTCTCCAAGCATTGGGGTTCTTGCCTTTACATTTTAGGTGCTGAATCCATTTACCCTACTTACCTGCGGCTACTCCTTTTTTGAGTTTTATACTTAAGCAATTTTTGACAAATAATTGTGAAGCCTTCAGAATGATTTTTAAAATTAATTTGTAACTATTAGCCATGTTACAAAATCAAGTGTGAGAGAAATGACATAGCAATTTCTGTACCCATACTAGCGCCAGCCTCGGGGCAGAGGTGGGCAGCCCAGAAGGGTGCCACCCTGCATGCCCAGCTTGGCAGCTGAAGGTGGTAGGCAGTCACTTGATCTCCTCCGCCCGGACAGGGTGGCTCTGGGTGTGGCATCCCTGGAGCTGTTGCTTATCTCCTCCTGGAAGCTTCTTTCTAGCTTCCCATCATGAGTGTGACTCTGCTAGCAACCAGGACCCAGCACCATGCCACTGGGTTCTAGAAGGAAAGGAAGGGCCCTAGAGTACGGGGCCACCTACCTGCACCAGGAGCAGTCTTTCACATCGAACCGCAGGAGGTCATTGAGCATGGTCTTCCTGAAAGGCAGCCAGAGAGGGTGGCATTAGCCAGGTCTGCTATGCGGGGACCCCAGAGATGGGCACTGCAGGTAGCCAGGGTGGAGTAGGGGGCTGTTTTGGGCTGGGTCACTAACCTAGCCACGCAACCAGCTGATGCCCAAGAACAAGAGTGGTGACGACAAAGGAGGCTTCCCAACTGATGTGGGCACCAGGGCTGCCACATAGGCAGCCACCACCCTGCCTGGGGTCAGGACCAAAGCATGAATGTGGCCACCTGGAGCCCAACCAGCAGCTGACGTGAGGGCATGAAATGGCCCAAAGACCAGAGTCACCCTC
This sequence comes from Cacajao melanocephalus, assembly GCA_963573385.1. Lineage (NCBI taxonomy): Eukaryota > Metazoa > Chordata > Mammalia > Primates > Pitheciidae > Cacajao > Cacajao melanocephalus. Next base: position 25,086 of record CAUYLG010046783.1, on the reverse strand, counting down.
ATACCTCACCCCAGCCTCCAGAACCCCTAGTCACACATCCCAATCCCCTTCCTCTGTGGCTGTACCCCACCATGCAAGCGCTTGTCCATGCCTCAGGGGAGGCCCTTTGCGTCTCTCTGATCTTCCTGTCACTTCTTTAAAAAAATTTTTTAAAAAAGGCCGGGCATGGTGGCTCAGGCCTATAATCCTAGCACTTTGGGAGGCCAAAGTAGGCAGATTACCTGAGGTCAGGAGTTCAAGACCAGCCTGACCAACATGGTGAAACCCCGTCTCTACTGAAAATACAAAAATTAGCTAGGTGTGATGGCACACGCCTGTAATCCCAGCTACTCAGAAGGCTGAGGCAGAAGAATTGCTTGAGCCCGGGAGGCAGAGGTTGCAGTCAGCCAAGATCGTGCCACTGCACTCCAGCCTGGCAGACAGAGTGAGACTCTGTCTCAAAAAAAAAAAAAAAAAGAGAGAGAGAGAGAGAGAGAGAGAGAGAGAGACAATGGGCGGGGCTAGCTGGCGGACACCTGTAATCCCAGCACTACTTTGGGAGGCCGAGGAGGGTGGATCACTTGAGGTCAGGAGTTCAAGACCAGCCTGGCCAACATGGTGAAATCCCATCTCTACTAAAAATACAAAAATTAGCCATGCATGGTGGTGGGCGCCTATAATCCCAGCTACTCAGGAGGCTGAAGCAGGAGAATTGCTTGAGCCTGGGAGATGAAATCTTGCTTTACTGCCCAGGCTGGTCTTGAACGCCTGGCCCCAAGCGATCTTCCCACTTCAGCCTCCCAAAGTGCTGGGATTACAGGTGTGAGCCACCGCACCTGGCCCCTGCCACTTCTTTGTTGCAAAAGCCAATGTAATAATCATGTTAAAGATACAATTAAATAGAAAACAAATCCGCTGGCCACTGCACCACCTAACATGACCGGCTGGCATGTTACTACCCAGCCCTTGGGAAGAAGGGCATACTGACAGGAGCTCAGTGCCCCCACGCCCAGCCTATGCTGGGCGCCCCTCACCGTCTCAGTCTGCACCAGTGGGTGTGCCCCCACCTCCATGTCACAGATGGCGACAAAGCCCAGTGGTTCAAAGGCTGTGTCTGAGGCGATGCAGCCAGGAAGCCAGGAGCCTAGAAGCTAGTGGTGTGACTATGATACTTCCCCTCCCTCCCTCACTTGCCCCACGTGCCGCAGCAGGCCATCTTTCTTTATACTCAGACAGTCTTTACAAAGTGAGACAAATTTGTATCCTATTTCTTTGTCAAATTCCAGCAAAAATGTTCCTGCTTATTGCTACACGGTTGTCACAGAAACTACCCGCTAGGACACTCTTGAGGATGAAGGTCCCCCATTTCCCACTTGCAGCCCTGCACTGGACACCGAAGCCTTCTCTGGTTTGGAGGGTTCTCACGAAGGCTCCAGTAAACGCCTGTGGGTAGATGCCTCTTCTTTATTTCATTCCTTCATTTGACAAACATTTATTAAGTTTTCTAGATGCTAGGAGTGGTAAAAGGAGCACAGGCCCTGCCTTGACTGAAGAGATGGATAATAACCAACATCTGTATGCCTTAGGAACAAATGAAGATGGTAAGAGGCATGAAGGGGAGGCAATGGTCTCCAGTTGGTCCAGATGGCCAAGGAAGGCCTCAGTCACAAGAAGCATCAGGGGAGAGGCAGGAAGGTGAGGGGAGAGAATGGGCAGTGCACAAGCCTGAGCAGGGGAGCACTCGGTACGATCCAAACATAACAAGGCAGCCTGTGCAGCCCCAGTGCAGTGAGAGACTGAGGGCAGAGGAGCAGCAGATTCTCATGAGGTTGGGCTTTTACTCAGAGAGGCGGGGAGGCATCACAGGAGGATGAGCCAAGGAGGAACATGCTCTGACTTGCACTTGTAAATGGGTCCCACTGGCTACACCTGGGGAAAGAGAGTGGGAGGAAGACAGGCTTGAAGCCGGGGCCATGCCCAGGAGGCTCTTCTGCCCAGTCTGCAGACCCTGGTGGGGTCCTGACTACCCCACCATCTTCAAGCCAGCCCCCCAGGGAGGCCTGCAGAGGACCAGGGCTGCGGAACCAGTAAGAGGCCAGCCCTTCCAGAGCTTCGCGCCGGGTTCTGGGGCTGAGAGGCAGGGCTAGGACACATGGGCACAACGGGCCATTTGCAAATACTCCACCCTCTGCATAAGGAAACCAGCCACAACTTAACTGCAGACAGTTCACCTGAAAGGAGGTGTCTCCACCTATAAAACACCAGGTTGTTGCCTGATGTTTGTAGCAATGTGGGAAAACCCTCACAAAAAAAAAAAAAAGAAAACTGCGTGAAATAAATAAAACTGTGTCCTCTATACCGGATGCGGCCCAGGGAAAGAAAAGTGCCTGGCAGCAAGGATGGTTGTGTTTCTTTCAAGGCTGTGTCTACTCAGAACAAGAGGGACGTTTCCACATACTGAGCATGTGCCACCCACTGTAAGCTGTGCTGAGGACCATGAGTGCAGGATCTCATTTAATCCTCACCACCAGGGAGGTGAGTGCAAGGAACCTCACAGATGGGGAAACTGAGGCTTCGAGGCACTAGCTAACATCTGAAAGGACAGTAATGGAGCTGGACAGGCCCAGTCCCTGACCACAGTACTTCTCCCTACCTGGTCCAAACACTGATGCTCAGACTCACCCATTGTCTCCACCAAATACATAAATGGCATCTTTATAGGCCACCACTGTGTGCTTGCTGCGCCTGGAAAGAAAGGAGTGCAGGGCGGTGAGGACAGGACCCTCCTGGGGGGCACCCAAGGAATGGGACTAAGCAGGAAAGCTGCCACAGAAGTTAGATATCATCTCTCAACTGCTAAGATCCATAACTGCTAAGATAACGCCAATCACCCTGCAAGTGAGGACCCCTGACACGGCTCCAGGACTCTCTGGACTCCTCACCCCACCTCAGAGCACCTGGGACCCCAGCCCAATATCCACAAACACAACTTAGTTCTAGTACCCTGCCCCGGGTCATCGGGCTCTGGAACTCCCTCAGAACCCTTTCCCCTGTCCTGAACAGAGTCCTGTACAGCACCACCCCTCATTACCAGAACCCACCCCAGAACACTACGCCCCCGGCCCCACCCCTGGACCACGCCCTGGGACCCTTGCAGGTCGCCCCTCCTGCCCTCAGGACCCACTGAAGCCCACCGTACCGAGCACCCACGAATTCGTCGCAGGGCGGGAGGCGCCGCCAGCGATGCACTGTTTCGAAGGGCCCGAAGTTGAGCGTCAGGTACTCCACACTGTCCGAGCAGCTGTGGTCAAAGTCCACGCTCGGGGCTACCTTAGACCGCGCACCGCCTGCCAGGCCCCCAGCCCCGATCTGGCCCCCAGTGCTGCCCGGTCCAGCCATCCCGGGTCCACGCCGGATACGCCGCGCTGTCTGCAGAACTGGCGGCCGCCGCCCAGGGCCACCTAGAGGAACCACATTTCCCGGCGAGCCCTGCGCTGACGGCTCGGCACTTCCGGCCAGCGTCGCACTTGCGGCCTTTCGCTCTTCCCGACAACCCTAGAGCTGGCCAGGAGACCGCGGGCGAGTGTAGGATAGGGTTGCCGCGCGGCGAGCGTGGGACTTTCAGGGGACTGGCGCTGGGCTGTCCCTTCCAGTGAATGCGGTGTCCCGTCCCCAACGCCTCGAGACTGCTCTTCCCCGGTGCCTCCCAGTCCCACGCCGCCCGAAGACCCGCGGTGGGCTAGCAGTTCCCGGCATGCCCTGTGTCTGGGCGTGACTCTGGCCTGGATTGTCCGCCGCTATTGGGATCTCACGTGGAGGGTTCCGGGCTAGCAGCGGCCTCTGCGGGCGGCTCAACGCTCCCTTTCCTGCTGGCGCCCCCAGCTCTGACCCCCCGCATTTCCCCTCATTCCTTGGCGTTCTTATTGACTGGGTGGCAACGCGGCGAGGAGCCTCTGGATTCTTGTTCCTACTTAGCAGGGCCTCCGCTGCTTCACCTCCGACATGGGAATTGAGAATGCTCCGGCTATGAAAGCCATGGGGTCCGTCTCAGGACACAGCTCCCATAGCCCTAAGTGGTCAAATGCCTTAAAGTGGCAAGCATGAGCCACCTCTGAAGGAGCATTTACTATCTCAAGACCTTTGGGCATGTTGCCCCTTCTACCCTGGAGTACCCTTCCTTCAAAATTCAGAGCCAAAAGCAAAAAGCCTTCCCTTTTGGAGTCCCTGACGCAGAGCGGGAGAGAGATGTGGGAAGGCGAGGGGCGCAAAATCAGTTGCTACCTCCTCTGGGCGTTCACAGGCCAAATTTCCTCGGTGCGGCACCTAGTATTGTGTGATTGTGCTTGTTTCCCTGTGGTCTGGCCCTATGCCTGTTGGCCCAATTACGCTGGGAGTCATACAGATCTGCAAATGTGTGCGTTTTAATTTTACAGTAATGTCACATGTTGCCGGGTCCTTCAGGGGACCAGTCCCAACAGGAGAAGAGACAGGGCCTGTCCTGCCTCTAGTGCCAGCTGTCAGTGGCAGCAGAGGCCTTGAGGGTTGAGCATCTTCTGGAGGCTGAAGGTGAGTCAGGTGGCTGAAGGCAAGCACTGGGAGGGCTCAGGTTCTGACATGGGGGATCCTGGGACTGGAGATTGGCACCTGCCCCCAAGGCTTGGCCCTTGCCCCTGGTGCCCGCCTCCCCCAACCCCGTGCCTGCCCAAGTCTACTGCATGTGAGCTCAGGATCCTTTCCCCGTAAGCCAAGACATGTCGCCAGTCCTGCAAGAATGAGGGGAGGAGGGGTCAGGACAGAAGAAAGCCTTTCCACTCTGGGCACCCAGAGCAGCTGACCCTTGAGGACAGCAGGGGTTCTGTTCTGTGCCAGACCCTGGTGCCCAGCAGGGAGGTGTACTTGGATAGATGGAAATAGACCACTGGGTGGAGGGTATGGGCTATGATGGGAAAGGCTCAGAACGGTCAACATGTAGGACACGTACTTGCTGTGCAGCACAAACAGCCTTCACGAAGGCAAGAGAGAGAAACAGAAGGCCACAGAGAGAGCATGTCATTTATCATGTCCCCTTCTGGTCCTCCATTGTTTCCAGCTTGAAGCCTGCCCCTGTCTAGCAGCCCCCCAGTGGCCTCCAGGCTGTCCCCAGTCCCTCCCAGAGGATGAATCTCATTGGCACCACACCAGGATGAGGGAACTGGCTGGTGTTGAGTGACCCCTAGAACCACCCCAACATCTCTATGAAGGGTATACCCAGGGCATCACTAGCTGTGCTTCCCATCTAGCTTCTATCAGGCTCAGCACAACCACGTCCAGTTAGGTGTCCCAGGCCTGGTGATTGCCCATGCATTGGGCCCTGACCCCTCCCCACAGCACTGGCCCTGCAGGGGGATACACATCCCTATCCCTTCCATCCACTGTGAGCACATAACCAGCCTACTCCCAAACCATAATCCTTGCCCCACACCTCCCTGTAGTCCTGGAAGCCTCAGGTGATGCAAACCAACAGTGAGAGGAAAAGCCCTGGAAGGCTGTGGGGGTAGCTGGCTGTCATGGGCAGCTTAGCCAGTCCTCCAGGGAACTACTCCCCCGCCCAGGCCTCTCACACCCACACTCACTCCACTTCCCGCTTCCGGATGGCACGGCCTGAGGCCAGCACCTCAGCAACCTTGGACACAATAGGATCGTAGTTCATGCTGGCCACAGCGATCACCTCGTCGCCTCTGCAGGGAGAGGATGGCCAAGCCTGAGGACTGCCAGGCAGTAGCCCCTTTTTGAAAACCCTGATGCACTGCTGTCCATCTGGGGCCCAGGGAAGGACCTAGCCTAGGGCAACAGGAAATGCACGCAGCCCTCCCTGCTTTGCACATTGCGGCTTGACCATGCAGAAGCTTCAGGCTTTCCTAGGGAAGCTCCAGCAGTCTTCAGCGGGGCTCAGGGCTGGGGTGTTTTTCTGGGATTTTGCCTGGGATGAATCCCCCTTCCCGACTGAGCTCCCGCTGCTTAGCGCCCACACTGCATCCTGATGCTCTCACTTAGTGTAAAAAGCCACAAACTTCAGCTCCTCCAGATCCCCCTGGATGATGACGTCGTCGAAGCCTTCTCCATAGCCTGTGGGCCGGGCAGGTGAGTGGCACCCACGTGAGCCCGGGGAAGGAAGGAGACTTCACAGGATTCCCTCCTAACCCCGCCCAGGCCCTGCTCCATAGTCTTTTTAGGTAGTTCCTAGCCTCGACCCTAGTGGGTTCTTACCGGCCTCTTCTCACTGCGGTCATAGCCCTGGCCCTAGGTTTCCAGCCCCGCCCCACACCCAAGCCCCGCCCCTAATACCCTCGGCCCCGCCCCCATCCGAGGCCACGGGGTTACCCGCGTAGCGCAGAGTCTTGCCAAACATGGCGGTCCAGAGGTAGGGCACGGTGCTGATCTCCGCCTCCTGTGCCAGCATGTTCTGGGCTGCCACGCGCCCTACGGGATCCAGGGCCGTGAAAACCCCGACTCTCGCCCTTACCACTCCCGCAATACCTGCTCCTGATGCTGTGGGGACCCCTGACACGTGTGGCTCCTCCTCCTGGTCTCCCCAGAGGTCAAGAGACATCATTGTTCAGCCCACTGCCTACTTGCACCTGCAGCTGACTGGTGCAGGGGAACATCTGACTGAAAGCTAGCCACTTGATTGCTTCCCTAGAGAATCTGAATAAAGTGCCCTGCCTCTGGAAGGTCTGCTTCTTGGGTTTGCGGTCTACTCCACCATTTCAGCTGTGCACAGAGACACCTAATCAGACACATCAGGTCTGAAGAGGGAGGAGAATGGGACATAAGTATGCAGGGAGGCACAGATGACAGCCATGGACAAGGCCTCAAAGAGACCAGAGTGGGTGGTCCTCACTGGAAGCCTCAGGTGATGCAAGCCAACGATGAGGGGAAAGGCCCTGGAGGGCTGTGGGGGTGGCTGGCTGTCATGGGCAGCCTATGAGGCCCCAGTAGACTGCTGTAGTTGGATGTACTTCAAAGTCTCCTAAACTCTCCCAGTTAAATCCTAATTATACTTGGCTGATAAGTAGCCTTGGTTACTTACAACTTAGCAACAATTTTGGATTTTGTACTTGGACAGAACTTGGTACCAGGAGTGGGGTTTCAAGCAGCAAACCCTCAGGTGTACAGGCAGAGGGAAGGGGAGGTGGGTGCAGAGAAGTCCCCTGTCCCAGGCTGCAAGTCTGGCAGTCCTCTCTCTGAGGAAGTGGGGTAGCTAATGTGATGGCGCCTGCAGCTTAGGGTCTCAGACCAGGTGTGCATCATGGGCGAGGCGTGGGGGACTTAGTTGCCAGCAAACATGAGGAGGGGAGAGCTGTTCTTCAGAAAGCGCAGCGTCAGGCTTAGATGGCACCTTGGGGACTTACACGAAGCAACTAAGTTCACAGAGACAGTTGAGTGGCCCAAGGGAAACAGAGGCATGAAGTATGAAGATGACCCATTCAATCCCTCCCTCCCTCCCCAGGGTAACTGCACAGGTTAATCAGGAATTCTGCAGAATATATGTCCTTGAGAACAAAAAGGGAGAGACTAGCAGAAGGAAAACAGAAGTTGAGAAACTGTGTGGCTGGCTCAGTGGGGTGTTGTTCTGTGTGCTGGCTGGATCGCCAGGATGAGGTTGGCCAGAGAACCCACATCAGAGCTTTGATGCCTAACACAGTGTCCAGGACCCAAGGTCAGCAACTGAGGCATGGGCGTGGGGACACTGAGACCCTGAGACTCCCTCCCACCCCTCCACGTGCCTTGGGACTGGCCATACCCTGAGCATGAGCCATCTGCCAGTGTGGAACATTCACTTTCCGGTTGTTCCTCCAGGCAAGGGGGAAGGTGACGGCATCACCAGCCGCAAACACGCCTGGGACATTGGTCTGCATCATCTGTAGAGAGAGGGCCCAGGGCTTCAAGGGTGCAACAGGGGCTCTGACCTGAACCTCCTGACACTCCCAGCCAAGACCAGGCCTTCCCCCCCCAGCGCCATCCGCCCCACCTTGTTGACAGGGATGAAGCCTCGGGAATCCAGACCGATGCCGCTCTGCCTCAGGAAGCCCGTGGCGGGCACCGCACCTGACCAGACGGAGGCCTGTGTCCACTCCCTGGTCCTTCCCTTCTGCATAGTCACTCTCCACACCCCACACCCTGCATGTGGTGTACCAGCCCCAGACTAATCATCCAGGGGCTGCCCACCTGGGGCCTTCGTGCACTCTCGCCCCACTACCCAGACTCCCACAGACCCCAGTGCCTCCCGCAAGACCTCAGGTATTGCCTCCTCCCAGAAGTGCTCCACGATGCCCTTAAGTGGGGGGCGGCAGGCCATACCTCCTCAGCCCCTGCAGGTGCTACCACCTCCCATCTCAGCCCCTCCCCAGACTGGCACCTCAGCTGGAGCAGGAGCCAATTCAAGGCTTGTCTGTCAACTCTCTCAGGGCATGGAGAGGAGTGTTACTGGGCCACAGGCACTGGGAGCATCCTCTGTGCCAGGCCTGGGCTGAGCCCGGAACACATCTTCCCCAACAGCTCCATGAAGTGGGGGCGATTGGGGTCCCCATTTGACAGATGTGGTGGAAACGGAGGCTCTGGGAGGGGAAGGGACTAACGCAAGGTCACATGTGAGCATGTGCAAACGACTGCTGGTTCACGCCTATCCGCCCGCACACCACCACTCACCAATGCCCACCACGCAGACGTCAGCCCGCACTACCTTGCTGCTCTTCAACACAACCTCCTTCAGCTGTGGGGAGTGGGTGGGTGAACAGGTGGGCCCAGCTCCCGGGCTAGGAGACAGAGCACAGAAGGGAGAAGGGAGAAGGGCCCACCTTTCCCTCCAGGGCCCGCAGCTCCGACACCTCCGTCTGCATGTAGAACTTCACCCGGTTGTTCTCAAACATCTGTCAGGCAAATGGGCAGGTGGGCGGTGGATGAGAGCCCAGCCAGGGGCCGGGCTGGGCCCCAGGGCTCTGAGGCACTGGGTACTGGGGTGGGCTCACCTTCATGAGGGCACGACCTACACGCTCCCCCAGGAACCTCCTGAAGGGCGTCTCCTCCAGCTCCACCACAGACACAGAGTGGGCCTTCTCCGTCAGGTAAGCGGCCACCTCCATCCCTGGTGGTGGGCAGGGGGTGGCAGGCTGGTACCCTGCACCTCCCTGGGCCAGAACTTCCCTGGAACTGTCCATGATGACCTGACCACCACCATCCCCACCGCCCACTACCTCTCACCCAGGAAGCCAGCTCCTACGACGACCACATTGCGGCCTCGGGCCAGCCTCACCACGCGATTGGCATCCTCTGGCGTCCGGATGGTGAATACGTTCTCCACCTCTTTGCCTTTGCAGCTCATAGTCTTGGGGCTGAGACACGGCAGCATCAGTGAAGACCTCCTGGCAGCTCCAGCCCTGTCCAGGCCAGTGGCCTGCCCAGTATCCAATGAAGGGTAAGAGGGAGATCCTCCTACCTGCTACCTGGTGCCAGCAGTAGCTTGCTATACTCTAGCTTGAAGCCATCCTTGAACACGACCTTCTTGTTTCTCACGTCCACTGTGACCACCTGCAACCAACCCCCGCCAGGCAAAGCATAAGCTTGGGCATGGGCCTGGGCCTCGCTGCCCACTCCCGGGTCCCGTTGTACACCCAGAGCCCAGCCACAGCTTCTGAGAAGCCCCCACTGGAGCAGATCCTGCCACCTGGGCTTTGTTCTTTAAGCTTCAGACATCACCTTCCCTTCAAACCCTCCTTGCCCTCCCAAGTCCCACCAGGCTCTCCTATCCAGCCCTGATCGTTCATTTCTGCACACCCTGGGGCTCTGTGTGCGCCCATGACCCACTGAGAACAAGCTCATTGCTGTCTCCCAAGCCTGGGGCACCTCCCAGGTGCCTGGGCAGTGGGGCCAGGAAGAGCACCGACCCCCCGCCGCAGGGGCCCACACAACCTCAGGGTTTCCACCTTCCCTCCCTGGAGCCTGTTTCCTGACCCTGTACCTGAGCCTCGGTGAGCACCTCGATGCCATAGGCTCGGAAAAACTCCTTGGGCCTCAGGGCCAGCTGCTCAGGCTGTGTGTCCAGGGACTGCAGGAGACAGCCAGCTTGAGAGGAACCAGTTTACAGCAGAAGACCCTGGCACCCAGGGAAGGTGGGGCCAGCCCCAGCCACATAGGGGCTGCAGGACAGAATTCAGCAAACCCAGATCTGGCTGGGCACAGTGACTCACGCCTGTAATTCCAACACTTTGAGAGTCTGAAGCAGGAGGATCGCTTGAGCCCAGGAGTTCAAGGCCAGCCTGGGCAACATGACAAAACCTCAGCTCTACAAAACATACAAAATATTAGCCAGGCGTGGTGGTGCACGCCTGTAGTCTCAGCTACCCGGGAGGCCGAGGTGGGAGGATCGTTTGAGCCCGGGAGGTGGAGGCTGACGCTGCAGTGAGCTATGAGACAAGCACTGTACTGCAGCCTGTCTGACAGAGCAAGACCCTGTCTCAAAAAAAGAAAAGCCAGGGCCGGTGGCTCACACCTGTAATTCTAGCACTTTGGGAGGCAGAGGCAGGTGGATTGTCAGGAGTTTAAGACCAGTCTGGGCAACATGGCAAAACCCCATCTCTACTAAAAATACAAAACATTAGCCAGGTGTGGTGGTGCACACCTATAATCGCAGCTACTCTAGAGGCTGAAGCATGAAAATCGTTTGAACCCAGAAGGTGGAAGTTGCAGTGAGCTGAGATCGAGCCACTACACTCCAGCCTGGGTGACAGAGCGAGACCCTGTCTCAACAAACAAAAACGAAAAAAAAACCTTAGATTTTTGGGGGACACCAGGCACAGGCCCAGCATAAGCAGAGAGGGCAGCTGGCCAGACCCCCATGGGGTGACAAGCAAGGCTCGAAGTGGGCTTGACTGAGAGGGATAGGATCCCTACTTGCCCCATCCCCTACCTTGCTGAGCTTGGGACGGTCATAGGGAAGGTGCCGGTCTAGCGTGCACAGGACGATCCGGTCAGAGAAGCCCTCCTGCCGCAGTGTCTCTGCACACACCAGGCCAGCTGCACCTGAGGGGAGGGGCCCATGGGCTGGGGACCACGTCTCTCCAGCCCCATCTCCCACCTTGCCCCTCATAACTCCACTACCAACCTGCGCCCACAATGAGCACATTGGTGCTACCGCTGTACCCAGCACTTGGAGAGATACACTTGGCCATCACCTTGGTCCTTCGCTGCAGCTGCAGGGCCTGTGGGTGGCAGGAGGGTGGAGAGTCATTGCCGTCCTCCACATGCCATCATCCTGGCAGGCAAGTCCTGGAGTCCAGCCCAGCCTCATCCCCACCACAACCCCTCACTCTGCTCCATTGATACGTGCCAAGCTCCTCCCACACAGGGCCTTTGCATGTGGCATTCTCTGGGCCAAGATGCCCTCCCTGCTCCTTCCTTTTACCTGAGGCCCGAGCCACCCCCTCACCTGCTTGCTGGCCCGGACGTACACCTTCTCCTTCTCAATCTTCACCTGCAAGGGCTGCATGGCTCAGGACCAGCCCCGAACCCTACACCCCAGATTCCCACCCCACTGCACTCCTGGCCCCACCTGGAACTTGTGCAGACTGTCCAGGCCAGGGAAGTCCTCCAGGTCCCCAGTGCTGATGTTGAAGCAGGCGCCATGCCAGGGGCAGCGCACCCGACCACGGGACAGAACGCCTGGGAAGGGGAGGTGCTAGGCTGGGGCCACCAGCAGGGGTTGCTTCCCAAGGATCCTTGTGCCCCGGCAACTGCAGGCCCCTCCACGGCCCAGGAGGCTTCTCTGATAGAGGAAGATCCTGGGGCCTGGGGCCTGGGGAGGAGCCAAGCTCGCATGGGGCCTGGAAGGTCCCCTTCATGCTTCCCACCTGACAGCTCACCTTTCACCAGCGGTGCTCCATAGTGTGGACACTTGTGGCCCAGGGCGTGGAACTCCCCATTGTCCTTCACCAGCAACACCTTCCCCCAGCCCAGCTCCACTTCCCGCATCCTGGGGAACCGCAACACTCAGAGAACAGGCCAGACACCAGGCACAACCTCCTGGCAGCTCCTCCCAGTGCTGAGCCTTCTGGGGAGCAGGCCCAGACTGGTAGAGGCCACAGAGGCAGTGACCAGGGCAGGAGCCTTCAGGCCACCCCTTGCCCCGGGCTATGGCCTGTACCTCACCCTCCCACTTTTGGATCCCTGATCCCCACGCCCAGGCAAGCCCGGAACCCACTGGCCATTCTCGAGGTCCTTGACGTGGCAGACAGCAGCCTCCACGCAGTCCTGAGGGCTGGGGTAGGGGTGAGGGGTGGGCAGGCGCTCCTCCGTGTGGAAGTGGCGGGCCGTGCCGTTGCCCTGGTAAGCCCGGGGGCTGCCCTTCCCACTGGCCGACAGCTCCTCCTTGCCTCGCTCCTTCTCAGGCAGCACCACCTCGATCTTGAGCTCCACTGTGGGCAGGGCAGCGCCTTGAGTCCCCCAGCTCAGCCCACTTCCTCCCCCATCCCACAAGCTGGATGCAGAGTCCAGCTCCTCGGGGTGCCGGGAGGCTCAGCCCTGCCTGGCAACCTCCCCAGAATGCCCTCTGCACCACCAGCAAAGAGCATTAAACCTGGCATAAAGCAGAGGAGGGGCATGGATGGGTGGGGGTGCATCCAGGTCTGCATGAATTCCTTTCTGCATGTCTCTTTTTTATTTATTTTTTATTTTTTTTTGAGACAGGGTCTCGGTCTGTCGCCCAGCTGCAGTGCAGTCGTGCAATCTCGGCTCACTGCAGCCTCTGCCTCCTGAGTTCAAGTGCTTCTCCCACCTCAGCCTCCCCAGTAGCTGGGACTACAGGTGAATGCCACCACACCAGGCTAATTTTTATATTTTTTGGTAGAGATGGGGTTTCAACATGTTGGCCAGGCAGCTCTCAAACTTCTGACCTCAAGTGATCTGCCCACCTTAGTCTCCCAAAGTGCTGGTATTACAGGCATGAGCCACCGCACCTGGCTTCCTTTTTCAATTACAGTATTAGTGAAGGGGGGCACAGAGCTAAGTTCCTTCGACCCTGCAACTCTCCTGGCTGCAGAAATCTCTGCAGCAGAAAGAACCCTGAGGCCCGAAACTCCTGGATCTTCCAATGGACAATGACGATGTCCCTGACAGCTCAGGGACACATTTAGGGTATGACTCATGTCCATACAGGGATTCAAAAGTGGCAGCAGCTCAGTTCCCAGCTAGTGAATCTGGATGACAGGAAGTCAAGGGTTCATTGTTCTATTCTTACAACTTTCCCATACATTTAAATTTTTTTCAAAAATTAAAAAAAATGTACACAGCATAATTTCAACTTCTTCTTTTTTCTTTTTTAGACAGAGTTTCACTCTTGTTGCCCAGGCTGAAGTCCAATGGCACCACCTCAGCTCACTGCAACCTCAGCCTCCCGGGTTCAAGCTATTCTCCTGCCTCAGCCTCCCAAGTAGCTGGAATTACAGGCATGCTCTACCACGCCCAGCTAATTTTGTATTTTTAGTAGAGATGGGGTTTCTCCATGTTGGTCAGGCTGGTCTTGAACTTCCAACCTCAGGTAATCTACCCACCTCAGCCTTCCAAAGTGCTGGGATTACAGGTGTGAACCACCAAGCCCTGCCCAATTTCAACTTCTTAAAATAGCTCTTCTCACCAATTTGAGAATCCTTCATCACTGACCAGGTGCTGGGTTTTCAGTGTCTTCGTGTGCCCTGGGGGTGAACCTCAGCATGGGAATGCATGTGGATGGCACAGAGGGGGCACAAACCCTCTATAACCTCCATACAGAGGCCCCCTCCCCAGCATGCCCACGGGGCCAGCTGTAACAGGGAGTGAGCCAGAGATTGCCATTTTCTTCTTTCTACTTTTCCACATTCTCCAAATTCCCTATGATGTGCCTGGGATATTTTTCTAATTAGAAGAGAACAACAAACAGAATTTTTAGCAGCAGTAATCCGGCCCCCCAGGCTGCTGCTGTAGGGAGGATGCTGAGTGGTGGACGCTAAGCCCCTGGCACAGCATGGGCCCAATGCCGGAGCAGGAGGTACCTCTCTCACCTCCCAAGGCACCAGTGCCTCCGGGGTTCACCTCTCATCCCCACCACCTCATTCAGACCTGACACTCCAGAAACCAAGAACCCAGAGAGGCTGCTGAGCTGCACCTCCTGCCCTTTGTCTGAGCTGTCCCCTGGGCTGGGGTGCCATCCTTCCCATCTACCCAGACAAAGCTCAGGAGTTGCCTTTCCTGGCTGCCCGGCCCCTGCATATCCCTCATCTAATGCTCTGCTAATCCCCCACCCTGGCCAGGTCCCCTCCCCAACCCCAAGTCCCAGCCCCCATCTGAGGCCCAGGCATAGCAGGGGACAGGGGCAAAGGTCGGTTCCTTGACTCCAGCACGGCAGGGAGGGGGCACAGCACATAACCACATTGAGCCCGTCATATCGGGTGGGGTGTTATGGGTGGGGTTTTTCATTCCATTTGCTATACTTTATGTAACGATGTTAGAATGTTTTTGGAAGAATTAAAAAGAGAAATACTGTGGACTTAGCTGACACCAGCTCTGGAAGCTGTGGGAGCTCACGAATAGCCTGGCAGGGGGGCCAGATAACGCCAAGCCAGGCTGCTCTCATCCTCCACCTCCTCCTAGAAGGCTCCAAGCCTGCTCAGTGATACAGTCTAATGGAAGCCATTAAGTCAGGGGCCCTTTGGAAAAGTGGGTGGGAGGGGCGTCTCTGCTCACCCACCAAATGGGATCAGCCCCAGCTCCATGACTTGCGGCTGCCCACAGACCTGCTTTAGCACCTTTGGACCTCAAGATGCCTTTATTATAAAATGGAGAGAAGGCCAGGTGCGGTGGTTCATGCCTATAATCCCGACACTTTGGGAGGCCAAAGCAGGAGGAGTTCAAGACCAGCCTGGGCAACAGGGCGAGACCCAATCTCTACAAAAAAATTAAAAATGTGCCAGCTGGCTGGGAATGATAGCTCACGCCTGAAATCCCAGCACTTTGAGAGGCCAAGGCAGGCAGATCACTTGAAGTCAGGAGTTCGAAACCAGCCTGGCCAACATGGCAAAACCCCGTCTCTACTAAAAATATAAAAATTAGCTGGTCATGGTGGTGTGGGCTTGTAATCCTAGCTACTTAGGAGGCTGAGGCAGGAGAATCGCTTGAATCCGGGAGGCAGAGGTTGCAGTGAGCTGCAATCGTGCCACTGCACTCCAGCCTGGGTGAAAGAGTGAGACTCTGTCTCAAAAGAAAAAAATTGCCAGTCGTGGTAGTGCAGGCCTGTAGTCCCTGTTACTCAGGAGGCTGAGGTGGGAGGATCACTTGAGCTCAAGAGTTCCAGACTGCTGTGAGCTATGATTGTGCAACTTTACTCTAGCCTGGGCAACAGAATGAGACCTCATCTCAAAAAATAAAAATAAAACAGAGAGAAGAGCAAATGCCTACCTCGTTGGTGATAGTGAATGCTGAAGGAAATAATGTATGTAACCCAGAGTAGACGCTCAATAGATGGAGTTGGGTGGCAGTGTTTTACCAGTTAGCTCTGAGCCTAGCAGCCATGATGGGGATGGAAAGCCTTTAGGTAGCAGTTGTGGCCTAATAAAAGGCAGATTAACAGATGCTAAGAGAGCTGCACTTCCTCCTAGCTCTGAGCTAGGTGAGGGACTGGCCTGTTATCTTCCTATCCTTTTTTTTCTTTTTTTTAAATATAAAGACGGGGTTTCACCGTGTTGGTCAGGCTGGTCTTGAACTCCCGACCTCAGGTGATCAGCCCACCTTGGCCTCCAAAGTGCTTGGATTACAGGCATGAGCCACCACACCCAGCCTGTTTTTTTTTTTTTTTAAGAGATGGGGTCTTGTTATGTTGCCCAGGCTGGAGTGCAGTGGCGCAATCTCAGCTCACTGCAACCTCTGCCTCCTGGATTCAAGGGATTCTCCCACCTCAGTCTCCTGAGTAGCTGAGATTACAGGCATCAGTCACCATGCCCAGCTAATTTTTTGTATTTTAGTAGAGACGGAGTTTCACTGTGTTGCCCAGGCTGGTCTCAAACTCCTGACCTCGTGATCCGCCTGCCTTGGCCTCCCAAAGTGCTGAGATTACAGGCGTGAGCCACTACGCCCGGCTGATATCTTCTTATCAAGACCTCAGAACACGTAGGAGCACAGAGGGAGCTCAGGAAGCAGGTACTGATCCACACAGAGCCACAGAGTTGAGTGGAGCAGTATAGAAAGTGAAGGATTTGCACAGAGGTCTTCTGCTTGCTCTGGTCTCTCTGTGGCCCCTTATGACCTCAGCTGAACCCTCACTCCCCAAACACTGTTACTCCCACATCTGGAAATTCTCTAAGCCTCATGCCTGACCTGCTCGGCATGGGCACCTGGGCCCTGAGCCTCTGGCTCCAGCCCCGCAGGGGAGTCCTGGTGGCACAGAACCCAGCTCAGGGAAGAAGGGATAACAATATTCCACAAGTGCTTCTCATGTGCAGGCCCCATGCTAGGCACAACAGCCTCACTTTACAATGAGGACACAGAGGCTCAGAGAGGTGCGATTACCTGCCCAAGGCCACACAGCCAGGAAAGGACAGGGCTGGATTTGCCTAAGTTCTTAGCACTACCTTTGGTGAGAGTGGCCACCCCCGACACTGGCAGTCCTGGGGCCACGGGTCCCAGGCAGGCCAGCCCTTTAGGGTCCTTTAAAAGAACCTGCAGGTGGCATCTTCTGCCAGGGCCTCCTGCCAGCCCAGCAGTGCCACAGACACCTGGTATGAGGCCAGCTGGCATCATCCCACCCACTTCTAAGGGGAGACAATGGACGTCATCTGCCCAAGGCACATTTTGAGGCAGGGAGGGATCCATCTCAGGCCTGGGTGTCCACAGCACAGGAGCCGGGGGAGAAAAAGTGGCTTCCTGGAGAAGGGGCAGGTGGGTCTCTCTGCCCGGTGGGTCATCACAGCTCTCCTCCCTCCCCCAAGTTCTCCCTTAGACCCAGGAAAAGGAGAAAAGGCTCACAAGTTCCAAGGTAACGGAGCCGATAGGTATCAGGTAAGGGGAGCTGGGGTGAGCTGGCCGGGCGAGCTGGCCGGGCGGCCTGGCGGGGCGAGTGGAGCACTGGCCTCGCTAAACCTCAGTTTCTCCATCTGTGACAAAGCTGAACACTCCTGTCTCCCTGGGTGTTGTGAGGAGAGAAGAGGGAAAGTGGGGGGCCAGAGGGAGAGCTCCACAGACACGAGTCTTCATGGGGAACAGACCCAGGCCTCCCCAGCGCCCCAGGACACTCCCGCTTCTGGCTGGAGCCGCACAGGCTAGGTTGGGTGGTGATTTCCTGTATAAATGGGGAATTGTGCCCAGGAAGGCCAAGAAGGCAGCCTGACACCACGCAGGGGGTCAGAGGAGAGGGAGCCGGCCGGGATCTGCCCACTACACTCTCACAGCAACTCTGAGAGATCAGAGTGGCCAGCCCTTCTCTTTTGCAGAGAGAAAAACTGAGGCTCAGAGAGGTAAGTTGCATGCCCTAGGTCACAGAGTGTCTGAGGGTGTCCCCAGACCCCCCCCTTCCCTGGCCCTGGGGGCATAGCCCCTTCCCCAACCCTGCAACAGGAGGAACCCTGCCTTTCCTTTTCCAAGAAGAGTCCTGCTGTTATTTCCACCACCGCTACTCAAAGCCCCAAGGAAAAAGGGGCACCCACTGGAGCGGGGGCCAGCCGGGGGAACTGCTCCAGGCCCCCTACCCCCTCCTGGCCGCAGCGTATTAACATTCCAAGCGGGCTCCTGCCTAGCCTGACCTACTTCAGAGGCCTGCCGAGCGCAGAGGGGGAGGGGGGAAGAGGAGGGAGAAGGAGGCAGGGAGGGAGGAGGAAGGACACAGGCAAGAAGACTGGAGGTACCTGGTTTGGGCTTGGAGAAGCAGCCGCCCATGGCGAGTGGCCTGAGGATGGCCGGCAGGCAGGAGCACAGATGGGGAGTGGTCGGAGGCCTAGGGCGCCCCCCGTGGGGCTGGACCCCCTGCAGGCCTCAGAGACGCTGGAGCCGCCATCCTGCTGGAACTGCTCTAGGACCTGCAGGGGAGACTGGGGCCGTCAGGACCCGGCGCGCGTGCATGCAGAGGGAGAGGGAGAGAGACTTCGGAAACAGTCTCATATTTGAGCTGGGAACCATGGCGTGTAGGGGAGTCTGGTCCCAGAGCAGGGGGCCCTGGACGGCACCTCCCCTTTGAAGCCCTCCAAGCTCAGCTCCCTCCCTCCCCCAGTGGAGTTCCTCTGCCCCAACCTCGGCCACCCTCAGTCCGGCCCTGAAGCTGCCTTGCCCAGAAAATCCTCCCTGATTTCTGCTGCCTCCTCATGCCCTCCCTTCCGCTCTCCAAATCCCACAGCCTGGGAGTTCTGGGATCCTCTGTTCTCCCGGGAGACCACCATGCCTAGGCTCCAGGAGTGGGTCACCTTGGGCAAGCTAAAGCCCTCCTCGTCCTTGGTCTTCTCCCTCCTACAATGGGGGTGACATCAGACTCCCCCTGGTCCAGCCCCACCCTGGCTAGCACTCTGGACACCCACCTCCTCACAGGGCAGCCACTGCTCCGTGTTCCAGGCCCAGCAGTGGACTGAGGCTGCCGGGCCTTGGAAGGCAGGGCAGGGAGGGCGGGGGTCCAGGAGGCAGCCCAGCCTCCATCCTCCTCCCAGCTTGAGCTGTGGCCAGGGGGGGCTGGGGGGCGGTGTGGGGTTGGGCTAGTCCACTGGTCCCCAGGGAAACCCAGCTCTGTGGTGAACAGAAGTGGGCGGCCAGCCCAAGCCTGATGGGGTTAGGGGAAAGGGAAGCCAGGCACACAGCCCTGCCACGCCAGTGCCCAGCGGCCAAAGCTCCCCCTGCCCCTGACTCCAGCCCAGGTCTGTGGTGCTGAGGTCATGCCCAACGGCAGATCGGGAAAGCAAGGGGCCAAGGTCTCATCAAGGTCAAGCAGCAGGTAGGGGTATCCATGTGGCCTCCCACCCTCCCCACTTTAGTCAGTTTTAAGATGGGCAGGGTCCCAGAAAGCCCCCATATCACCCTAATGCCTGGCAAGGTGCCCTGTGGGAGGGAGCACCCGCACAGCAGAGAGATCACTGTAGTTCAGGTGCCTTCCAGGCCACAGGGTGGGCCTTCTGGAAGATGCAGCCTACAGGTGGACTTTGGAAGGCCTAGGGCACAGGCATAGCTGCCTTGTTTACAAATGACCTCCCCACAGTCCATCCCACTGCCATCCTCCTGTTTCCCCTGGAAGTTCTTCCTGAAGCCTCACTTGAGGTGGGACTGAGGCCCCCTGGTCTGGCCCAGATCCCAGGAAGGGCTATGGGTGGGTGCCTGAGAGCAAGGGGTGGAAACAAAAGGACAGGTTGGAGAGGGACCATTGTTCCTGTCGGTCCTCAAGGTGTCCATTATAGGGTAGGAGGCGGTGGCTCCCATAGCCACTGGGGTGTGCCCTGGCTCTTTCCCCCACTTGTCAGGAAGGTCTATAAAATTCAGCTGCCACCAGCCCCACCTGCCCCCTCCATGGGCACTAGGTGGCCCCTCCCCAGGTCCTGGATTCACCCCTGGCTCAACCCTGCCCACTTCCTTCCTGCCTGACCTCAGTCCTCAGCTGCTAAGCCACAGATCCCAGGAAAGGTCAGACCTGGTCTTGCCGCTGGGGACCTGCCCAGGCTGTGCCGTCCCTTCTCGAGTTCCCCAGGGGCCTGAATCCCCCAGGGCCTAGACCAGGAAGGAGACTAGGTGGGGCCCCTGTGCCTTTGGCCTACTGTGTGCTAGATCAGCGTGAGGCCCGGTCACCTCACTCAAAGGCAAAGGTCCTTGTCAGGGGCAGGGCAGGAGGGGCCCCTCAGGTCTGTGCCGAGTGCCAGAGTGCTTGCTGTTCCTTGCCCACGAGCTGCCCACTGTGGAAAAGTTCCAGCAGAGCGCAGTGCTAATCATCCAGCAGGAGTCTGTGTCTGTCCTAGGGACCCTGGGACCTGTGAAGCGGGACTGGATTACCCCCACCTCACAGAGTGGCCTCTGCTCCCCTCCACCCTCCCACGGCTCCTGGCGCCACCGGGGTCAAGGCTGGGCAGGGTCCTCTTCCGACGCCTCCACCTCTCGCCCACCCGCCCCCACTGCTTCATCCCAAGGGCTCCTGCCCAGATCGGGCTTCTGCCCAGATCCGGCTCCCAGTAGTTTCCAGGCGTCCTAGGGATGGCATCTGATCCCAGTCCTGCCTTAGAGTGTGGGGGCTCCGCGCTCTCCCCTCCCCCGGAGCTCAGGCGCAAGCCTCTGTCCACTCTCCCCGCCTTGGCACGTGCAGTTCCCTCTCTCTGGGAAGCCGGTCCCAGCAGCCAGCTCTGTCCCGGTGCCCCCGCCAGACCTTGCAGCCCTGGAAGGGAGACTGGCACACAGTGGGGCCCCGCGGCAAGTCGGGAAGGGGCGGTTGTGGGACGAGAGAAGGACGCGGGGCGCTCCGGCCCCCAGCCAGTGTCTCTGGCCCCAGTTGCCGACCCCCAGCCCCTAACGCGCCGGCCCCGGGTCCGAGACCCGCGAGCGCAAGCGCTGGCCCCCGGCGCCCGCTGGGGCGAAGGAGCCGGGGCGGCGGGCGGGGACCAGGGTCCCGGGGGCCAGGGTCCCCGGGGCGGGCGCTCACCTGGGCTCGGCGCGGGCCTGGGCTCGGGAAACGCTCGGGGCCGCGGGCGCGGGGGGGTGGCGGGGAGGCGCGGGCGGGGCGGGGCTGGCGCTGCGGCGGCACTGCGGCCGGGGAGCCCGCGGAGCCCAGCACCGCCCCGCGGGGCCAGAGCAGGTGTGGGGCGGCCGGGGGACAGGGGGCAGGCTGGGGCCCTTGACGTCCGGACCGGAGTCTAGGGGCGTGGGGAGGCAGCCGGGGGCCGCTCTGGCCTGGGGAGCTCCGGGCCGGGGTCTGGGTCTCTGGGGATCCTCGCGACCTCCTAGGGAATACCCAGCTGCGGCGAGCGCAAGGTACGATTCTTTTTTCCTTTCCTTTCTTTCCAAAAGTATCAGAACCATCTGTGAGCGGAGTGGGGAACTTGAATCAGTCGGAGTAACCTCCGCAAGAAGGAAAACCCCAATCAAACCTTGCAGCCCATAGCTCCCTTCACTAGTTGGGGGGTTCAGGTTCCCCAGTCTCCTAGGTTCCTCCTGGCGCTCTCTCTACACATACCAGGGTCTGTTTTCAATTATATTTTATTACATTTTCTTTTTCTCACCTGTCATTTACCAGGAGAACTCCTTGGATCTCCAGAAATCACAGTGCACCCTGGTGTGGTGCCTCCTCCTTCAGGAAGCCCTCCCTGACCAGCCTCTCCTGTATTAGGGCTGATTATTCTGGCTGCTAACACTTGGGTGTTTCATCGTCCTTAATGTGTTGATCTGCGCGTTGTAGACCTTGTTCCTCCAGCAGGCTGGAGCACAGAGGCTGTGTAGGTCCCTCCCCTGCCTGGGCCTTGCTCTCCTCTCCTGTAAGGAGGACAATAATGACAGCAGTAATAGTTCCCTGTGCCAGACCCAGCCGGCCTTCTCAGGCCATCCTCTGGGACTATTTGTGCCCCACCCCACCCAGGAGGCAAATTCAAGCCCCCCTCCCACCACCCTGCGACAATTTTACAGAAAGGAAAGGCAGCCCAGGGAGTCCTAGTCTTGCTCAGGGTCAGGAGCAGGCCCTGCATGGGTCACCCTGGGGGCAGGTAGTGTGGTGCCCAGGCCCGGAGGGCACATGTGGCTCAATTCAGGTTAAGTCCTCTCAGCTCATAGGTCGTTTCCACAGCAGGACCGTTGCCACCGCCACAGGAGGGTCCCATCACAGGGCAGATGGCAGTGTTTGGGCCTGGTGCCCTCCGTCTCCAGCCAGCCTGCCTGGAGATTTCATACACGTGGTGATCTTACCGCCCTAGCCCCCACCCCACCCTCAGAATCTCCTCCAGCCAGGAAGACCGTGTGTCCCATAGTAACTACGGCTGTGATTTTGCATGCATTTATTTCCTTACCCATCCCAATAGCGGAGGAGGAAGGTTCTCTTTGTATCATCTCCATTTCACAAACAGAGAAACTGAGGTTCAGTGAGGTTAGGGACTCGCCAGGCCCACACAACTGCTAAGTGGCGGAGCAGCCCTGGGCAGGCTGGCCTTCCGGGTGGAGGGGTGGAAGCAGGAGGAGAGAGGCCTTCCAGGCCCATGCAAGGCCACAGGGCCTTCAGTGCACAGTTCAAGTCTGTGACTGTGCCAGTCAGGGAGTGGACCCCTCTGCTCCACCCTCCCCAGGACACAGTGGGTAACTGAAGTGCTCTCCCAGACTGCTGCCAGGACAACATCACAGGCACAGAGCCAGGCACAGGGGTGCTCGGGAAATGGGGTTGGGGCTGCTAAGTTTGGGGTGTCAGAGATAAAGCTGGGGAAATAGGTCAGTGTGGGGGCCGCGAGGAGGCCAGCAACCTGGGGAGATACCCTGACACAACGCAAGTGCAGGCCTGACCTGGGGCAAGTCCCTTGTGGCCCCCTTAGTCCCAGGCTCTGCCCTTGAGGTTCCTGCTGCCCCATGCTGGGACAGAAGTCACAAGATCTTATGGAACAAAAGCTAAAACCAAGGGCAGGCTAGAAGTGCTGCCTCTCAAAGGGCCCTCAGGCTTAGGGGATATGCATGTGGACCAGGGGCCCCAGGAAGACCCAGGAGGGCTCTGAGACCCAGGCAGCCTGAGGTCCTGATCTTGCCCCAAGGATGGTTCTAGAAAGACAATAATATTCCAGCATCTTAACAATACCAAATGGAGCACATGGCTCGGGTGAGATGACCTAGAGCAGTTGGGAGGTCCTCCAGGCCCATCAGACACCCCAAAGGCAGGAGGAGATAGCCAAGGTTAGAGAAGCAGTGAGTGTGGGGAGGATAATTCCACAGCCTGGGAGAGAGGCGGATCCCTAGGCACCTCCAGCCCTGGAACACCCCATCACCCAGCAAGCTTGTGCCTCTTCTCCTTACATCCACCCTCTACTGTCAGGTTCTCCTGTTCCCCACTCCCCTCACCCTAGGGTCTCCAAGCAGGGGGTGCAGGTATTCAGGTAAGAAAGTGGCCGGGCATGGCGGCTCATGCCTGTAATCCCAACGCTTGGAGGGGCTGAAGCAGGAGGATCTCTGCCTGGGCAACATGGCAAAACTGTCTCTACAAAAAACGAACAAAACAGCACATTGGCTTGGTGTGGTGGTGCAAGCCTGTAGTCCCAGCCACTTGGGAGGCTGAGGTGGGAGGATGCCTTGGCCCCGGCAGTCAAGGCTGCAGTGAGCCATGATTCTGCCACTACGTACCTGTAATCTTAGCATTTTGGGAGACCAAGGTGGGCAGATTACTTGAGGTCAGGGGTTTGAGACCAGCCTGGCCAACATGGTGAAACCCCATCTCTACTAAAAATACAAAAATTAGCTGGGTGTGGTGGCGTGCACCTGTAATCACAGCTACTCAGGAGGCTGAGACAGGAGACTCGCTTGAACCCGGGAGGCAGAGATTGCAGTGAGCAGAGATTGCACCCCTTCACTACAGTCTGGACAGCAGAGCGAGACTCCATCTCCAAAAATAAAAATAAGAACTGAGCCAGCTTCAGTATCTAACATTGTGATCGACACTGTCGCCCCCTGGAGGCCAATCTGAGAACCAGCAGGATTCTCCTTGAGTCTTGGGGTTCTGAAGACAGAGACCAAGACTAGGAGCCTTTTCCCTGAAGGCTGAGGTGGGTTTCCAGTGGCAGAGACCTCGACTTAATTAACTGATCCCCAGGAAATGTTGAAGGACTGATACAGCATAGCCAACATGAGCCAAGGGCAGCTGTGTGGAGGGGCAAGCTGATGCAGTGGTGCCCGCAGCTGCACAGTGATTCTTTCATATGGAAGCATAGGTTGGGGGATTCCCCAGGTTGAAGAACCAGGGCCCAAACCCATCCCCACTCCTGTCCCTGCCTCTCTGCCTTACCCTGGCCACTGCAACCCAGCCTCTCCTCAGCCTAGGTCTGTCTACACAGGCCTGATCACTGTATGCTCAGCACCCACTGGATTCTCTGGGGTTCTCTGGATTCTCAAGTCTATGTCTAAAGCCAGCTCCAGCCCACTGACCTATTCAGTTCAGACTAGGCCCACCTCAAATGGCGGGCTCTGCAGCCCACACTGTACTGTCCCAGCCTCTGGGATAGCCAATCCTAATCCCTGTTCTCACGGAGGGAGGTGGCAGGAACTGAGAGCAGATGCCCATAGGAGTTCATAGGAGAGGAAAAGGGCATTCACCCAGAAGAAGCAGTGTGAGTAAGCAGGTAAGATGGTAAATTCTGGAGACCTCAGAATATGTTAGTCCAGTACAGTGTGGCACAAAGTTCTGGGCAGGGGCCTGGCATGGAGGTTGGCTGGTTTGGAGGAACCAGGGGAGCTGGGTAAGGGGTCTTCATCACATGTGTCTTGTTTTGTTTTGCTTTTGAGATGGGGTTTCTGTCACCCAGGCTGGAGTTCAGGAATGTATAGCTTACTGCAGCCTCGAACCCCTAGGCTCAAAAAATTCTCCTGCCCCATCATCCCACGTGGATGAGACTACAGGCATACACCATTGTGCCCAGTTCCATGTGTCTTCAGGAAAGAAACCTAGGAATGGCATTGGACTGGAAGGAGGCAAGAGGTCAGGGGAAGAAGTCAGAGGACTCAGAGTGAAGGCTAGGCAAGAGCAAGCCCACAGGGCTGCAGGGTGGCTCTGTCCTTGCGGCCCTTAATTAGAACCCTGAGGAATTTCTATCATCAATTTGGCAACAGGCCAGGAGCATGGCTCACACCTGTAATCCCAGTACTTTGGGAGGCCAAGGCAGAAGGATCGCTGGAGACTGGGAGTTCGAGACCAGCCTAGGCAACATGGCAAAACCCCTTCTCTAAACACACAAACACAAACACAAACACAAAAAAAAAAAAAAAAAAAAAAAAGCTGTAGTTAAACATTTACCAGCACACTACAGCCTACATGTGTTAAAAGAGAGAAAAATAGACACAGACGGAGTGAATAGGGAAGGAATAGTGCTAATGTTAATTATAAAAGCTAACATTTATGGAGCAAGTACTATACACCACACA
>CAUYLG010046782.1:0-12223 GCA_963573385.1 Cacajao melanocephalus | reverse complement strand
GGGTGTTCTCAGCCTTTTTGCACTGGTTTCTTCCCATTTTTGTGGATTTATCCACCTGTCGTCTTTGTAATTGCCGACTTTCAGATTGGGTCTGAGTGGACGTCTGGCTTGTTGGTGATGAAGTTTTTTCTGTTTCTTAGTCTTCCTTCAGCAGATGCCCTTTCCCCGCAGAGCTAGGCTTTCCTGGGTTCAGCTGTGCTCGCTGTGAAACTCTCAGTCCTCAGCGCTTCCAATTGCTGTTCTTGTGGGGATGGGACCAGCCGAGCCCGACTCAGAGGGCACCCAGTCACGTATACTCCGCACTGAGAAGCACCGCGCCGTGCTGGGGCACTGACAAAACAGCTGCGCCGGCCAAAAGAGTCATGCTGGCGACCTAAGTGGCTCCTCCGTTGGGTAGCTCCCAGTTTGTGGGCAACAGAAATTCGTCTGAAATTGCGGTGTCCACACGCTCTCTGCGCTTTCACTGGGATCTACAATCCTGAGCTGTTGTTAATCAGCCAGCCATCTTGGATCTCTCTGCCCGGTGATGAAGTTTTTTCTGTTTCTTAGTTTTCCTTTGGCGAACGCCCCTTCCCCACGGAGCTGGACCTTCCTGGTTTGGCTGTGCTTGTTGTGAAACTCTCAGTCCTCAGCGTTTCCAATTGCTGTTCTCCTTGTGGGGATGGGACCAGCCGAGCCTGACTCAAAGGGCACCCCGTCCCGTATACTGCGCACCGAGAAGCTCTGCGCCAGCCAAAAAAGTCGCGCTGGCGACCCGTGTGGCTCCTCTGCTGGGAATCTCCCGGTCTGTGGGCTACAAAAATTCGTCTGAAAGTGCGGCGTCCACTCGCTGTCTGCGCTTTCACTGGGAGCTACAATCCTGAGCTGTTGTTAATTGGCCATCTTGGATCTCTCTCCTAAAAATGACTTTAAAGTGAAAAGCACAGGTTTCTCCCCTAATACTGTCAATACATTTTAGAAGAATGTCTTTTTATTAACATTCGGAGCTATCAAGTGAATCTGAGTGATATTCAGGTAGTATAAACAGGAAAAGACTAATGCATTGTGTTAATTGCTATTTAAGCATTACCATCTATGAGACTTTGTGGATGGATAACCTGGGAGCTCTTTTAAGAAAGAACAACCAACATTCCATCTGTGTTGCTTAGTCTATGAAAAGCATAGTCATCTAGCCCTTGCATGTTAAACCAATAATGACCCCAATATTAAACCAATAAACAATATCCCAATATTAACAATATTAACTCATGGGCTGGGTGCGGTGGCTCACGCCTGTAATCCCAGCACTTGGGGAGGCCGAGGCAGGTGGATCACCTGAAGTCAGGAGTTCGAGACCAGCCTGACCAATATGATGAAACCCCGTCTCTTTAAAAAAACAAAAACAATATTAACCGAATATTAAATACTATTAATATTAAACAATATTAACCCAATATTAAACCAATAAACAATGATCCCAGTGTTAAACCAATAACGAAGGAAATTAATACATGGGAAATTCATGCTTAATTTCGGTTAAATCCTGAAATGAGGTTGACACAAAACAACAACCAAAAACACTTGGTTTTAGCCGGTTGAATGTCAAAAGAAGAAGAAAATAACTGTCCTTTGCTAAATGGATTCATCTAAGTTCAAGGGAAATGGGAGTTGACTAATAGTAGATACAATTCAATCAACCTTTTCTTTTATTTCGTTTTGTGTATATGAAACTGAATCTAGCTCTGTCGCCTAAGCTGCAGTGGTATGAGCTTGGCTCACTGCAACCTCCACCTCCTGGGTTCAAGTGATTCTTGTGCCTCAGCCTCCTGAGTAGCTGGGATTACAGGCATGCACCATGCCTTGCTAATTTTTGTATTTTTAGTAGAGACAGAGTTTCACCATGTTGGCCAGGCTGGTCTTGAACTCCTGACCTCAAGTGATCTGCCCACCTTGACCTCCCAAAGTGCCGGGATTACAGGTGAGAGCCACCATGCCCGGCCCTCATTTTCTTTTGTTTCTTTTAATTCATTTTATACATTAGTTATAAAGTTTATCCAAGGTTGCCGTCCCTCTTTTATCTGGCATGCTTTCCAGTCGCCTCTCACAGTTAATTCAGAGGCCCCATGGAATATAAAATTTTAGCATGGGCTTCAAGAAAATAAAGTTTAGAAAGTAGGTTATAATGCCAGAAAAAAGTAATAAATCTCTAAATAAAAAGTAAATTATTTGGGGGTGTGTATACCATAGTTCCCTCTTGGTATAGGAAATGAAGTACTGATATTAAATAAACTGTTTTTATTAGAATTTAAATAACAGGTAAATACTTGTTTCTCTAAATATACTTTGAATATTGGAAACAAGATTATAATTTAAAAAATCACACAAACAAATGTT
Source organism: Cacajao melanocephalus (assembly GCA_963573385.1). Taxonomy (NCBI): domain Eukaryota; kingdom Metazoa; phylum Chordata; class Mammalia; order Primates; family Pitheciidae; genus Cacajao; species Cacajao melanocephalus. Next base: position 9,850 of record CAUYLG010046782.1, on the reverse strand, counting down.
TTAGAATAAAATAAAATCTAAGAAGAAGAGTTTTGATTAACCAAATAACAGCTTCCATTTTAATGATAAATTATTGTTTGGCATTTATACACATAAAATATATGTTTAACTGAATATTCTGTACAAACTCTAGGAGTATTCCAGATACAGAATTATGATTATAAAACAATCAAGCTCTTTCAAGGAAGTATGTGATTCAGTGCCAAAGTTACAATTGTGTATCTGTCACAATACTTATAGCCCATAAAATGTTCACATGAGAACTCAAATGTAGGCAATTAATTGCTAGAAGAATAAATGGTTTTCCTTATATAGAACATAGAAAGGGAAACAATGCAAAATAAATATATGAAAGTCTTCAGAATTTCTTTATGTTGTTGCTAGTAAGATGACAAAACATAAAGCTATGAGGATCTGGCCACGTAAAATATTGATAGTCAGTATGCCTTGAGTGCTTGCGTGGAAGAAGTGCTCTGTCAGCCACTTTTGGTAGAAGGATGGCCCAAGATAGATACCAGGAAAACCTCTTCGACCACAGCCATGTCCGTAACTGGTAATTCCCATTACAAAAAATCTTTTATATTCTGGTAAGTAGCACATTAATGGTCCACCACTATCACCCTGTCAAAAAAGTCCCAAAATAGTGTTTGTTACTTCTAGTATTCTTCAAGCAACAGTAAAGCTGGAATAAATTATTTACATCAAACATATATTTATATAGATACACATTTTCAATATACTCCCAATTTATAAAGATCAATAGATTCTGAGCTTAATCTGAGGTTCTGGGAAGATGACAAAGGTCTCAAAGATTTACGATGTCACTTGGGAAGTATTTGGAGTCCTAAACCCAAGGGCCAAGCAGATGAGGAAAATACATGAATTTGAGTGAAAGACAATAGTGGCCTACCAGTGCCTATGAAGAACTGAAATGCGAGATAAAATGAGAAAATGGAGAGAAGAAAACTCATGAAATAGTCAGCAACTTGTGGAAGTTGGAGAAGAATTAATTAATGAATATGCTTCTAAGCTTGGAGATGCTGTTTGGATGATATATGAACAGGTGATGATTGCTGCACTAGACTACGGTCGGGCTGACTTGACACTGTTTTGTCTTCAAGAGCTAAGAAGACAGTTCCCTGGCAGTCACAGAGTCAAGCGATTAACAGGCATGAGATCTGAAGCCATGGAAAGATATGATGATGCTATCCAGCTATATGATAGGATTTTACAAGAAGATCCAACTAACACTGCTGCAAGAAAGCCTAAGATTGCCATTCGAAAAGCCCAGGGGAAAAGTGTGGAGGCCATTTGGGAACTGAATGAGTATCTGGAACAATTTGTTGGAGACCAAGAAGCCTGGCATGAATTTGCAGAACTTTATAACAATGGACATGACTATGCAAAAGCAGCCTTTTGTTTAGAGGAACTAATGATGACTAATCCACACAACCACTTATACTGTCAGCAGTATGCTGAAGTTAAATATACCCAAGGTGGACTTGAAAACCTCGAACTTTCAAGAAAGTGTTGTGCACAGACATTGAAACTGAGCAACAGAAATGTGAGAGCTTTGTTTGGGCTTTATATGTCGGCAAGTCATATTGCTTCTAATCCAAAAGCAAGTGCAAAAACGAAAAAGGACAACATGAAATATGCTAGTTGGGCAGCTGGTCAAATAAACAGAGCGCATCAGTTTGCAGGTCGAAGCAAGAAGGAAACCAAATATTTTCTTAATGCAGTCGAAGACATGTTGGAAACATTACAGATCACCCAGTCTCAAGGTTTCAAAGACTCTTTGACATTAGATTTCACAACTGCACAATTGAACTTATTGGCCTGTAACTTACTTACTAAATGCCCAGTGCTATTTATATACTACAGTAATTCTCTGTTAAGAAGGCAGTTGTAAAGAGTGTGTTTATAAAAACCTAAAATTGCCTTTTACTGCTAAGTGGGAAGATGGGGAAATCCATGGAAGAGAGATTTAAGACTTATTGATTGTACATCAGTCTCTTCATATCTCTCTCTCTCTCTCTCTCTCTCTCACACACACACACACACACACACACACACAAACTCTAATGTAGAATAACCTTGTTAAATAAACCATGAAGATTTATTAAAAAAAAAAAAGATTTTGAGCTTAACCTTCCAACTCAAACAGGAGGAATTCAGTTTTGCCCAGGTGTATGGAGGAACCATACAGCTGGGAGATAAATTTCCCATCTGCCTAGTTTTGAACCAGAATACTATACATCAAATGTTTAGATTTTTAAATACAATTACTTAGGAGAAATATAATTTTGGAAATCTGTAAAATATTGTAAAAGTTGTCTATTATTAGACTATTCTCTTGCTTAATACTGTGTGTGGGAAGTGCAAATTTAAGATGTGGGTAAGTGTAAATTTAAGATGTCTTTTAGGCATGTGTATGGTTTGCTTGCCAGGGAGAGGAGTAAACTGGCATCTTGCAAGAGATGACATGTTTCTACGTGTTGACATTGGCTAGTGCAGCAAAATGAGCATAAATGGCGACACCTCTCAGTATTATAAACGACAGGTCACTTTCATAGTCTGCACAAAATTATGAATGCACTCAGACACTGTTACTAAAGTGTGTCAATGCACTCAGAACAACAAGGACACTGAGATAATGGTTTCCAATTCTCTATATAAGGCAGGCATGGAATAATTATTTTTTTGATGATGAAGTTTGGCCTAGGAATGCAATTCAATTAGATTGGATTGTTTACTACTTTACTCAGCAAGATTTTTAAGGAAAAGGACACAGGAAAGATAAAGTTTAGATTGCAGAAATGAGACAGTAGTAAAGGTGAGAGCATGGGGTAGTCAGGGGTGAAGGACTAGTAGATTTGGAAATAATGAAGAAAAGAGGAATAAAGGAAGAGTAAAAAAACATGAGACAAAACAAAAAATAGATCAATTGTACTTCATAAAAAAATTAACATTTGTGCTGCAAATGATAACCTCAGAAAAGTGAAAAAATAGTCTACAGAATGGGAGAAAAACTTTGTACATTACATATCCAGTAAGGCATTTGTACCAGAATATATGAAAAACATTTAGAACTCAGTGATAAAAAGACAACTCAATTTAAAAATGAGCAAGGGATCCAAATAGACATTCTGTAAAGAAGGCATATAAATGGCTCATAAATATTTGCCAAAATGCTAAACGTCATTAAGGAAATACAAATTAAAACCACTATGAGATACCACGTCACACCCACAAGGATGGCTATAATAAAAAGGTAACAGGCTGGGCACAGTGGCTCATGCCTGTAATCCCAGAACTTTGGGAGGCCAAGGTGGGCAGATCACTTGAGGTCAGGAATTCGAGACCAGCCTGGTCAACATGGCGAAACCCTGTCTCTACTAAAAATACAAAAAAATTAGCTAGGTGTGGTGACGTGTGCCTGTAATTCCAGCTACCTAGGAGGCTGAGGCATGAGAATGGCTCGAACCTGGGAGGCAGAGGTTGCAGTGAACAGAGATTGCATCACTGCACTTTAGCCTGGGTGACAAAGTGAGACTATCTCAAAAAAAAAAAAAAAAAAAAAAAAATGAGCTGTACACTTTTAACTAGGTGAATTTTATCTCAAAGTTAATGATTAAAAAAAAGGAGTCAAGGTAAATTCTGCCTAAGGTTAACCTGATGATAGTAGAAACCAAGGAATCAGGAACCGAGAAGATTTGGATTATTCAAATATTTAAAAAGAAGAAAAAATAATTTAGTATTTTTAGGCCTGATAATTAAGACCACCAGTAAGTTATCAAAGGCCTTCTTTGACAAGTTCCCTTCTGGCTTCAGAAAATATTTTAAAGGAAAACTATCTGGTCTTACCCTGCAAGTATCAAAAGCCCCATCTTCATCACCTGCGCAAAATGAAGTGTTGGGAATTATTCCCCCATAACTCCTCTCAGAATTACATGTCTCTCGAGAAATATAATGCACTTGTGCATCTTGTAAAATATCCGTAGCATTACCTGTTAACAAAAAATACCAGTAAGTTATTTTGGAGCATACACATTTTTACAGTGATTTAAAATGTTGGTGTTTTGTTAAGTTTCTTTCCCAAGGTGACTGATTCTGTCATTTTTTACAGCATTATTAGGGTTTAATTTACATAACATAAATATCACACATTGTAAGAATGCAGTTGAACGAATCCTGGTAAATTTACACCGGCACCACAATCAATCCAGTTTTAGAGTATTTTCTTCGCCTCACAGAGTCCTCCTATGCCCAATTGTAATCAATTCCCAGCTGCAGTTTCACACTTAAGAAATGACTGGCCAGGCATGGTGGCTCATGCCTTGTAATCCCAGCACTTTGGGAGGCTGAGATGGGCAGATCACCTGAGGTCAGGAGTTCGAGACCAGCCTGACCAATACGGAGAAAACCCGTCTCTACTAAAACTACAAAAAATTAGCCGGGCATGGTGGCGCATACCTGTAATCTCAGCTATTCAGGAAGCTGAGGCAGGAGAATCACTTGAATTCGGGAGGCTGAGGTTGCCCTGAGCCAGGATCGCACCATGGCACTCCAGCCTGGGCAACAAGAGTGAAACTCTGTCTCAAAAAAAAATAAAAATAAAAAATAAATGACTGATTCTTGTCTCTATAGGTTTGCCTTTTCTTGAAATTTTGTATAGATGGGATCACATATTTGTAGTTTTTTGCATATCGTTTCCTTCATTTGTTTTAAAGGTTCATCTAAATTGCAGGCTAGTTTTCCTCCTTTTTATTGTTGGATAGTGTTCTGTTGAATGGATATATCATATTTTACATACCCATTCACTAGTTGGTGGACTTAAGATTGTTTCCAATTTGGGGTATTATTAATAATGCCACGATGAGCATTCATAAGTTTTTGTGTGGACATGTTTCCATTTTTCTTTGGTAGATATTCAGGAATGGATTTGCTAGGTCATAGGGTAACTATGCTTAACGTGGTAAGTGCGTATTTAACTTTTTGAGAAACTGCCAAACGGTTTTCCTAAGTGGCTTTACCATTTTACATTCTCCCCAGCAATGTATAAGGGTTCCGGTTTTTTCTCCACATCCTTGCTAACACTTGGTTGGTCTTTTGGGTTGAAGTCATTCTAGTAGTTGCATAGTGGCATCTCATTGAGATTTCAAGGTGTTAACATAAATATATTTTTTTGAAATGAGGTCTTGCTGTGTCACCCATGTTGGAGTGTAGCAGAGTGATCATAGCTCACTGCAGCCTTGAGCTCCTAGGCTCAAGTAACCCTCCTGTCTTAGCCTCTCTAGTAGCCGGGACTACAGGCATGTACCACCGTGCCTCGCCAATTTTTGTAGCAGTGAGATCTTGCTTTGTTGCTCAGGCTAGTCTCAAACTACTGGCTGCAAATGATCCTTTCACCTTGGCCTCCCAAAGTGCTGAGATTACAGGTGTGAGCCAAGGTCCCCAGCCAGTGTTAACAGCTTTTCATGTACTACTAGCCATTTGTATACCTACCTAGGTGTGTTTTCAAATCTTTTTTTGTTTCTGCAAATACTATGGTGACTTATCTTTTCAAATCTTTATTCAATTTTATTTATTTTTTTTTTTTTGAGACAGGCTCTTGCTTTGTTTCTCAGGCTGGAGTCCAGTGACACAATCACAGCTTACTAGTCTCAATCTTGTGACCCTCATGTGATCCTCCCACTTCAGCCTCCTGAGTAGCTGGGATGACAGGTGTATTCCACCATGCCCTGCTAATTTTGGGGTATTTTTTGTAGAGACAGGGTTTTGCCATGTTGCCCAGGCTGATCTCAAACTCCTGAGCTCAAGCCATCCACCTGCCTTGGACTCCCAAAGTTTAGAGCTTACAGGCGTGAGCCACTTTGCCCAGCCTTAAAACAAATTTTTCTTTAAAAATTCTCATTAATGATAACAATTTACACATGACCTACCTTCAACCTTATTTTCCAGTCAGACCCTTTTTAATAAACTATGTATTTTACATCATTTTTGTTCAAGGAGTCCAGTAAAAATATTAATTTCATATTGAAATGGAAATATATACAACAAAAACTAAGTAAGGGAAGTGTTTTCAGAATATACTATGTCAAATTAGCATTTACATTCCCATTGGTTATGATATATTATCATTTTTTATACACTGCTGGAGATATTTGCAGCTCTTTAGGTTTTTTTTTCTTCTTCCATTGATTTTCTTAAGAGCGACTTTTGAAGAGCATACATGTTTAAATTTTGGTAAAGTCCAATTTATTTTTATTTTTATTAATGGTTGTGCTTTTGGTGTCCTAAGAAATCATTGCCTAACCCAATGACTCAAAGACTTTCTATTTGCTTTTTTGTAGAAGTCTTACAATTTTAGTTTTTATACATAGTTCTATGATCCATTTCAAGTTAATTATTTCTCTAAGTCTCTTTATGCTGCTAAAATATATCACAGACTGCTTATAAACAGTTGCTTAATAAAAAATAGAAATATATTTCTCACAGTTCTGGATGCTGAAGTTGAAGATCAAGGCATTGGCAGATTCACTGTCTGATTAGGGCCATTTCTGGTTCAAAAATTATGACTTCTAGCTGTATCCTTACATGTTGGGAGGACAAGGCAGCTCTTCGGGGACTCATTTTAGGGGCACTAATCTCACTGATGAGAGCTCTGCCCTACTAAAAGGCCCTACCTCGTCATGTGATCACTTTGGGGGTTAGGATTTCAACATATGAATTTTGGATGGACACAAACATTCAGATCGTACCACTACTGAATACAGTATGGAGCAAAGCTCTGACGGTTTTTTTCATGGCATATGGATATCCAATTGTCCCAGCATCATTTGTTGAAAAGACTATTTGTTTTTCATTGTATTGCCTTGGCACTGTTGTGAAAATCAATTGGCCATAAATATAAGGGTTTTTCTTTTCCCCCTCCATATTGTGTTCCATTAATCTATAGGTCTATCTTTTAAAAATTAAATTTCTTTTTAGAGATAGACTCATTGTGTCACCCAAGGTTGGAGTGCAGTGGCATGATCACGGCTCACTACAGCCTCCAACTCCTGGGCTTAAGTGATCTTCCCGCCTCAACCTTCCGAGTAGCTGCACATCACTACACCTGGTTTATTTTTATTTTTGCAGAGATGGGGGCTCACTGTATTGCACAGGCCGGTCTTTAAATTTCTGGCCTCCAGCAATTCTCCTGATTTGGCCTCCCAAAATGTTGGGATGACAGGCATGAGCCGCCACTCCCAGCTCCTAAAGGTCTGTCTTTATACCAATGTGTTGATTGCTATAGTTTTATAATATGTTTTGAAATCAGATAGTGTAACTCATTCAGTTTTTTTTTTTTCCAAAATAATTTTGGTTATTCTAGATCCCGTGCCTTTTCATATACATTTTAGGATTGGCTTGTTAGTTTGCATGAAAAATCCTACTGGCATTTTGATAGGCCAATCTGTGAATAATTGCCCTATTAACAACATTAAGTCTTTTTTTTTTCTTTTGAGACAGAGTCTCACTCTGTCGCCCAGGCCAGAGTGTAGTGGCGTGATCATGGCTCACTGCAACCTCCACCCCCTGGGTTCAAGCGATTCTCCTGCCTCAGCCTCCAGAGTAGCTGGGACTACAGGCACGCGCCACCACACCCAGCTAACTTTTGTATTTTTAGTAGCGATGGAATTTCACCATGTTGGTCAGGATGGTCTCAATCTCCTGACCTTGTGATCTGACCACCTCAGCCTCCAAAAGTACTGGGATTACAGGCATGAGCCACTGTGCCTGGCCACAACATTGAGTCTTATAACCCATGAACGTAGTATGAGTCTCCATTTATTTAGGTCTTCCTTAATTTCTCTAAGTAATGTTTTTGTAGTTTTCAGTGTACAAGGCTTACACATCTTTTGTTAAATTTGTTCCTAATTATTCATTATTTTAAATGCTATTATGGACCAGGTGTGGTGGCTAATGTCTGTAATCCCAGGACTTTGGGAGGCAGAGGCAGGTGGATCACTTGAGGCCAGGAGTTTGAGACAAGCCTGGCCAACATAGTGAAACCCCATCTCTACTAAAAATACACAAATTAGCCGGATGTGGTGGCACACACCTGTAATCCCAGCTACTCAGGAGGCTGAGGCATGAGAATCACTTGAACCCGGGAGGCGGAGATTGCAGTAAGCTGAGATGGCACCATTGCACTCCAGCCTGGGGGACAGAGTGAAACTCTGTCTCAAAAAATAAAAAATAAATAAATAAATGCTATTATGAATGGAACTGTGTTCTTAAATTTTGTTTTCAGATAGTTTATTGCTAGTATAGACTTACGATTGATTTTTGTCTTATTTCTTATAACCTCAGTGAACTTATTTGTTCTAGACTTTTTTGTAGATTCCTTAAGCATTTCTACGTTTACAGAATCATGTCATTTGTGAATAAAGTTTCCTTTTTTATTTCCAATTTGTGTGCCTTTAATGTCTTTTTCTTGCCTGTTGCACTGGCTAAAATCCTTGCTTTGTTCCTGATTTTATAGGGAAAGCATTCATTCTTTTACCATTATGTAGGATGGTTAGCTTTATTCTTTATGGATGTTATCAGTTTAAGCTTCCTTCTATTGCTATTTCTTTTTTTAAAAATATTTCAACTTTTGTTTTAAATTCAGGGGATATGTGTTACCTAGGTGTATGCATGATGCTGAGGTTTTGGGTACAGTTGAGCCCATCACCCAGGGCATAATTGAGCCCATATACTGAGGATAGTGCCCCCAAATTAGTTTTGTAGCACTTGGCCCTCTCCCTCCCATCCTTTTTTTTTTTTTTTTTTTTTTGAGACGGAGTTTTGCTCTTGTTGCCCAGGCTGGAGTGCAATGGCGCAATCTCATATCACTGCAACCTCTGCCTCCTGTGTTCAAGCCATTCTCCTGCCTCAGCCTCCCAAATAGCTGGGATTACAGGCACGTGCTACCATGTCTGGCTAATTTTGTTATTTTAGTAGAGTTTCTATTTAATAGGTTTCTCCATGTTGGTCAGGCTGGTCTCGAACTCCCAAGCTCAAGTGATTTGCCCACCTTGGACTCCCAAAGTGCTGGGATTATAGGTGTGAGCCACTGCACCTGGCCCCCATCCTTTTCTAGCAGTCCCTGGTGCCTATTGTTACCACCTTTATGTTCATGAGTGCCCACTGATTAGCTCCTACTTTTAAGTGAGAACATGCAGTATTTGGTTTTCTGTTCCTGTGTTTTTTTTCTTTTTAATTGCATTTTAGGTTTTGGAGTACATGTGAAGAACATGCAATATTGTTGCATAGGTACACACATGGTAGTGTGATTTGCTGCCTTCCTCCCCTTCACCTATATCTGGCATTTCTCCCCATGCCATCTCTCCCCAACTCCCCACCCCCGGTGTCCCTCCCCTATTTCCCCCCAACAGACCCCAGTGTGTAGTGCTCCCCTCCCTGTGTCCATGTGTTCTCATTGTTCAACACCCGCCTATGAGTGAGAACATGCAGTGTTTGATCTTCTATTCTTGTGTCAGTTTGCTAAGAATGATGGTTTCCAGGTTCATCCATGTCCCTACAAAGGACACGAACTCATCGTTTTTGATGGTTGCATAATATTCCATGGTGTATATGTGCCACATTTTCCCTGTCCAGTCTATCATCGATGGGCATTTGGGTTGGTTCCAGGTCTTTGCTATTGTAAACTGTGCCACAGTGAACATTCGTGTGCATGTGTCCTTATACTAGAACGATTTATAATCCTTTGGATATATACCCAGTAATGGGATTGCTGGGTCAAATGGAATTTCTATTTCTAGGTCCTTGAGGAATTGCCACACTGTCTTCCAAAATGGTT